>VYXF01006061.1:1206833-1335441 GCA_013397295.1 Polioptila caerulea | reverse complement strand
AAAAAGCAGGGAAAAAAAAAGAAGCAAACGTGGCATTATCCTCCTGAGGTTTAAATGAATAAGCTCCAAAGAAATGTAATGATGGAGCAAAGAAATAGCGTGACCCAACTCTGTTTTAATGCAGACAAAAAAAAAGGAGGAAGAATAAATCAGTCAGAGCCTGCATTCCATTGATATTTCTAAGCTGTACTGAGGACTACTTTGCTCAAGATTGTGCCCAGCAGACAAAGACCCAAGTTAAGGGCAGAGCAAAGACAAACTGGCCAAAGGGACCTCCAGGAGGTACTGTGCCTCACTGCTTCTGTTTTACAGACTCAGGGGCAACCCTTTATTCAAGCTATTCAAAAAGCATTAACTCAGAGTCTCACCACTTCGTTTGAAAACTGTGACATCTTCTTAGAAGTGCAAATTCAAAAAAAAATCTTCCTTTTGGTGTAAGCTGAACAGTGATTTCATTGAGTAACTGCCAATTTTTCTACTACACATTGTTAAAAGTAACAAAGAAGTATGAGGAGGAAAGGAGAAAAGAAAAGAGTTCATTGAGCTCAGCAAATTGTACAAAGCTGGGTCTAGAGAGTAGTTCATTTAGCCCTTGCAAAAACATTGGATTGCCTCCAAAGCGGAGACTCTACAGACTTTCTTCATAGCAGAGTGTCAATACATCCAGGGAGGTTTGCCTTCCCTGGGAAGAAATGGGCATTTGTCTCCCCGTTTTGTAGTCCTATGAAGAACTACTGTTCAGGCTTGTGACTGAGCTGGCACGGGTTATATGTATGGGCTGCCCAGGACCACCACAACTAGAAGGATCCATGAAAGGGACCAACACTGTGTGTCTATTCACCAGCACCCTCCCACCCCACCCCCAGCTTTAAGAAATGCCAGGTACCTAGTCTCTGCTGTTAAACAGAACTACACAAAAATGAGGAAATTTCAAACTTTGGTCCCAGAGAAATAAGAATTCCCACGGAAGGCAAATCCCTTCTGTGTGCATAATGCATACACTCACTTTTGCTGTGCCAAAAAGCACTACTTGGTTATTTGCTGTGGAAATTTTAATTCCATGTCATAGGAGGACAAGCTGTACACATATGAAAAAAGGCATATATCTTCAGCTAAGATTTCTTGGAGGTTCAGAAACTATCTGAACTTTGACAACCTAGAATCAGATTTATCTTCCAGATTTCTTTGGAGGAAACCCAAAGTAGTTAGTATTTGTAGAACTACAAATTAAAAAATTAAAAATTAACAAAGAAGCAGAGAGAAAAAAACATCTGATCCAGAACTTATTCAGCAATACAGCAACGACTGTGTCCTTGCTTTGGGCTGTACAAATATACAAAAACTTGTCAAAATCCTATCCTGTGGAAACGTGTAAATTCTGCTGCCTTTGCTGCTGACATCACTAAATCTGAGTTTTACCCACACCATGTGGCAGCCAGTAAATTTTCTTTTGTTCAGGAAGAAACAGAAGCCACAGCCCATTCACTAAGAATAGCGATTTGTATGGACATTATTCAAACATTCGGCGCCACAGAGGGATCCTTTTGGTGATGTATTTTCGCTCTGAGAGCATTTTGTACTACCTCTCTGAGAATGTACTGAGAATTTCTACATGGTGATTGTCTATTTTCATGGCAAAACTACATGTGGTTCCCCATGTGCACACACCTACTCACTTATGTACTTGCTTTTACCTGCTTAGACATACCAATGGGAAAATATAGTCCCTTCTCAAAGCTGTACAAACAACAAGAAATCACATAAATATAGATCTATTATTCTTACAATTGTAAGATTGTTACAATGTATTCTATTTGGAAACTTTGGACCAAAAATTAAACTAAATCCATAACTTGGTAATAGATAGAAGGCTGTTAAGGAAAGACTGTATTGACTAGGGTTCATGGATCACATTCTAAGAAACAGCTCATTTTATTTTAATCAAGTCTAACTTATAATCTTGGCTGCAAAACAACAGAATTAACTGGAAGAATAGGGGCAATTTATGATATTTTAGGGAAACATCATGCTCTGATTTGAAAATGCACAGAGGTTCAGTGGACTCAATTTTACATTTAATTAAGGTGACTTCCAGATTGGACTTTTTAATTTAATAATCATCTAAACAAATGACTTTTTATTTTGTGCTAAAGTTCTTAATTTCAGTAATCTACTATGAAGCATAAAGCCACTCACATTGATATAGCAAAAAATTGTTTAATCAGAGGTTACATATGATGATAAATTGGAATGGCATTTGTTCTTCTGCCCTTTTAATGAAAGAAAAATAAGTGACCTTCTAATCAACCTGTCCAATGACTTCTTCCAGACCTCTCCTTATTTTACAGGATATTACATTTAAACAAAAGCTACAATTACACACAAAGCAGAAAACAGCCATCAACAAAACCCTGAGATTTCAACACTAAAAGGGTACGGCAAACAACCATAAAATACAGTCATTATCTTATTGACAGTAAAGTAATAAATTGTAATCATTACTCTTTTGGGAGTTAACTAATGAAACAGGTTGGTACCTATGATGAGACATGCAGATTTGGAGAGCATTAGGTCTTTCTGTCCAACACAGAAATATACTTGACAATGTGGAAAGGACAGCATCTAAAGGATGCTGCACACAATGGGAAGAAATGCACCTACCCTCATCATTCCCACTCTCTCTCATCAGTTTTTCTAGAGCTGCTGCTTCTATCCTGGTGTCAGAATAACTGGGTGTGTCCGAGGCCACTCCAAAGGGGGGGAGGATCCCCTAGGAAGCATCAAAGTGAGGGTGCAGAAGGATTGCCCAAAGGCTGGGGGGAGCAGGAAGCAGGGAGGAGTGACATGTGCCTTTGGCATCAAAGCTGTTTTTTACATCCTTGCATACTTCATGAATGATGAAGTAACTTCCTTGCACAGATGAAACTGTCATAAATCTCTAGAAATACCACTGGCCTGACACTGACTGAAAAGGGTTAAAGAATCAGAATAATTAGTAAAGATAATAAATAGTATTTAGAGCCAAGGTTTGAAGCACACAATGCCAGTATGAGCAGCGTGTGCAGTGTACACAGGGCTTTCATAGCTGCATGGTATGTGGTATCTTTAACTGAAAGAAAAAGCAAAGGGAAGGTGAGTCTGAAGTGAAATAAAAACACTCAGAATCAAGGAAACATCTACAATAGCTCTCTCTACTATTCTCTGTTATCAAAGACATGTCTGTAGAACAGTATCAAAGAATACTCACCATGCTTTTTACCTCACACAGTATTTTTCATCTACAACTACTTGGTAAAAATTCCAAGGAAAGGAAAGAGAATTTACCCGGACACTGCAGTCTTAAAGGAATGGGGCAAGTTAAGGCATCTCTCCAAGCAGTTATATGAAAATCTGCTGTTGCAATACCTTGATGCACTAGGAATTTAATTTTTTCTAAGGTGTCCTGCATCTTTAAGTGACCACAACTACAATTCATTTGCCTTAAAAGTTTCCTGAGAATTGTCTCAGTTTATGAACCTCTATGAATTTCTTCATTCCTGCCAAATATTAATTGAAACAATTAACTGTGAAGAACGCGCGGGTGCAAAAATATTAATACCACATAATTCTTTCTACTTAAGAGGTCCTTACTGGATTATTGCAGAAATGCTCTGGAGTTCTAATTACCTATGGAAGTCCCACAAGGTTACTGCAGAACATGGTAATTAGACAGTTGTAATATATGGTGTTAGCGGGGGATTGAGGATTTGTGCTAAGAAGCATGGTGCTTTCATGGCTATTTACTTTGCAGAGTACCAGAATTTAATGGAATTTGGTGGAAATCTCCAATGACAAATGTAGTTAAAAGGTGGGAGAAATATCTTAATAGGGATTCAGCAGCTGGTGAAGGGAGACTAGATCTACTACACCATGATTTTTATATGAAGAAAAATTACTCAAATGTTAAAATTTTTATAGAATTTTAAAAAATCCTGATCAAATATTAAATACAAAGTACTTTCAGTTTTGTACACAAAATGTTTCATACAAACAAGAGGCCATTTGACCATTTCTCTGTCACTGGTAAAAAAATAAACAATTAGGCCACTTTCTGTGGCTGACAACACACAATAAAATGATGTGGCTGATGTTGTGTGAAGAAGCCTTTGATTTCCTAGCTCAAAGGACAAGGCCCCCAGTGACAGAGTGGTTTTAAAGCAAAAGCTCAGGACAAGGTTCAAGCTTGGCACTTAAGACACTTAAACTATTCTGCTCTGACATCCCTTTCAGTTGAAACAATTCAGTATTACTAGTTTTTAACTACATCTGAATGTATGGATAAAATAGATGTAGAAGGGTATTCAAAAAAATACAGAGGAGAATGTTATTTAAATATATTAAGATAAAGGGTAAATTTGGAATACATGAAATTGAATTAAGTAGCAGCAAATTGAGACTGATAAGCAGGAGAGAAAAATGTGTTCCCAAGTGTTTCTGTTCTATAGGGCTCACTCAGGCATTGTAAACATGACTTTGTAGGCCAGCAGCCATTCACAGAGCCTTCTTCTGAGGGAGAAGGGGAGTGAGAAAACTTAACACAAAGCTTCAGCCTTTTTCCATCTTTACAGCTCTGTGAAGTGCATAAACAACTGTACAGATGGAAATTACTGGACAAAGTGGAAGGTAGTGGAGAATCCGTCTCTAAATATCTTAACATTTTACATGACAGATACAACCCATTTGCTCATGATGGCTAACATTCAATCAAAAAACCTAGTCTTCCACAATGCAATACAAACAGTCTTCCACAATACTGTCTGTATAAAGGTGAAATTCACCTTTTCCAGCTAAGCATACACCAAGGTTAGACACCTTCATTATAAGAATGATAATATTGCCATTTAATCTTCTTTATCCTCTCCTGCCAGTAAAATTAATCTCTCAGCTTTGTAAGTCAGGCTGAATAATGGAAAGTTTACAGAATTCTGAAGAACATCTATTACCTAATTTTTTAATTTAAACCCTCCCACATTCCTAACTATCTAGGTACAAGTTTTTAAAACCATGTATTCTATAGCTATTATTTCATTTAAGCAAATAACCACAGAGATGCAAAACATCACAAGCTTCTTTTATCACACATACCAATTAACATAAAGCCAAAAACATAAAAGAACACTCTAGATAAAAATTTCCCTAATATTTTTCAGTTGCTTTTTTAATCACAGCAGTATTTTCTGTTACTCTGATTCTGAGTATATGACCTTTTAATGTATCATCTTGCCTGCCTCTGTACATCTTTCGATTTGTGACAACAAAATAACAATTGCTCCCTGCATTCGTTCATGATGGTGACTCATATCTGTGAAAGTTAAATCCTAAGATCCTGGCCCAGTTAAAGCAAGTTTATTTTGCCATTTTTAACTCAATGTCAAATTAAGAGCTTGTTATCTTCTGCATGTTTTTCTAATGGGATTGCTGTGGAGCTGCCAAAATATGAAAATCTATATGTGTCTATTTTATCGTGCATTGAGAAGAGATTATTCTCCCAGACAGAATGTCACAAAAAAGCCCAAAAAACAAAAAACCAAAACAACAACAACAAAAACAAACAAACAAACAAAAACCAAGGGAGAAAAGATGAGAGAGAGATTTACCCTTAATGACTGTTGCCTTTCAGAAAAGCAAAGGTCTTTCCAAAGATTAAAGTAAGGAGTAAAAATCAAAGGCAGAAGGTTGCTGGGTTGACATTTCTTACCAAAGGACTTATCCTGAAAGCCTGATCTCTTTTCATTTGATACAAGAGAATGGCCAAAGGACCAAAGGAACAAGAAGCCAGAAGGAATGATGAAACTGCACGAAAGCAGGAACCAGGCTGGGAGCACGTGTCTCCTCTAACACAACAGAAGGATGAGATGGTTAAAAGTTTAATGCTAACAACCAACCTTCCCTGGCCCAGTTAGCAAACTCCGTAAAGTTCGGGTTTTTCTCATCTCCAGGGACTAAATATCTCACTCTGTGAAGGTTAAAAAAGACTAACATATTCATTGAAAGTCACTCCTTTCATCCACTCAATATGCACATATAAAAGTTTCACAACTTTTATGGTATCCACTTCTTAATGGGAGAGACAGCACAGTGTACCTCACAGCTTTCCAGTGGATGCTGGGAAGTTTTGTTTATTGACTTACTGTAGTATGTGAAGTGTAAACCGATTTTCTCATTATTTAGATGTATCCAAAGCTTTCATATTCTGGGTACTGATAAGATGTAACTGGCTAGCAGTCTTACTAAGTAACACATTTACACCTTGGGGAAATATCTTTTCATGGTATATACTAGAAGTGCTAATTGACTTTTATTTCCTAATAACTGTTGAAACTAATACATTTGGAAAAGCTGGTGATTTCAAAGAACTGTAAATTAGACATTAAGACATCTTTCAGACTGTCAAGCCTATATGTGAAAATCTTAAAAATGTAATTTTTAAGCTCTTGTCCTCTGAAATGAATTTATGAAGTCATCAATAAGTCAATCATAACTGTCCTAATGCAGGATGTGGAGAATCCAGTAACATCATATGTGTAATTACTACTACCTTAAGTCATCAGGAAAGTAATGCAATTGCCTTTTTCTGCATCAGCAGAATGGCAGTATGGAAAAAAATCTGAGCTGCAGCTAAGACATTTAGGACATTTGACATTATGCCTCAGGAGCTGGACTTTTCAAAAATAATCTGACAGTCTCTTCCCTCACTTTCCCATGCCACACATTCACACAGTTTTTTAACACATTGACTGATTATGCACAGTCCTGAAAAAAGAAGCAGACAAATGGAGAAAAGATACTTGGTAAGTATCAAAGGGGAAGATAGATGTAAGAATTCATAATGTATTAGCAGAGAACCCACCAAGATAACTGACCTTAAAATGATTCTTTTTTTCAGTGAGTGCTTGTGTGTTTGCCAGATATCACAATCAATTGACCAGGTATCACACAAATCCCTGGGAAACCACACTATGGTTTCCAGCAATTGAGAAAAATCACTGCAATGCCAAGCCTGTCAAATGCAGAGTCAAAATAGATCCCTTCTTCAAAAGTTCACAGATTCACAGATTATGCTGAGTTGGAAGGGACCCACAAGAGTTATCAAGTCCAACTCCTGGCCCTGCACAGAACCATCCCTGAGAGACAAAACCATTTGCCCAAGAGCATTGTCCAAAAGCTTCTTGAACTCTGTCAGGTTTGGTGCTGTGACCACTGCCCTGGGGAGCTGTTCCAGTGCCCAGCCACCCTCTGGGAGAAGAACATTTTCCTAATATCCAACCTAAACCTCCCCTGACACAGCTTCAGGCCATTCCCTCAGATCCTGTCACTGTCACCACAGAGCAGAGATCAGTGCCTGCCCCTCCTCTTCCCCTCATGAGGAAGGTGTAACTGCACTGAGGTCTGTGCTCAGTCTCCTTCAGGCTGAACAGACCAAGTGACCTCATCCATTCCTCATATGGCTGCTCCTTAAGGATCTTCACCACCTTTGTTGCTCTTCTTTGGATACTCTCTAATCACTTTATGTCTTTCTTACATTGTGTCAAAAACTGCCCCCAGCACTGGAGGTGAGGCCGCCCCAGGTCAGAGCAGAGCAGGACAATCCCCTCCCTTGCCTGGCCATGCTGTGCCTGATGCCCCCCAGGACAGGGTTGGCCCTCCTGGCTCCCCGGGCACTGCTGGCTCATGTTCAACTTGCCCAGGATTCCCAGGTCCCTTTCTGTGGCACTGCTCCCCAGCATCTCATTCCCCAGCCTGTCTGTACATCCAAGGTTGTCCCATCCCAGGTACAGAATGTGACACCTTCCCTTGTTGAAGTTCACACATTTGGTCATTGCCCACCCCTCTGGTTTGTCAAGGTCTCTCTGCAGGGCCTCCCTGCCCTTGAGGGAGTTTTGTATCCTCTGTGGACTTGCTCTGTACCCTTCCAGTCCTGTGTCCAAGCCATTTATGAAGATGTTGAAGAGCACAGGGCTGAGAATGGAACCCTGTGGAACCCCACTAGTGACAGGTGCCCAGCCTGATGTCACCCCATTCCCTGAGACCCTTTGTGCCTGACCCATGTGCCGGTTGCTCACCCATCCCATGATGTGTTTATCCAACTGTGTGCTGGACATTTTGTCCAGGAGGATCCTGTGAGAGACAGCATCAAAATTACAGAAATCCAATAAGATTACATCAACTGGGTTCCCTTTATCAGCCAGATGGGTTATCTTGTCAGAAAAAGAAATAAGTTTGATAAGCAGGACTTCCCTGTTCTTGCCTGAGAGGTGATAAAAGTTTTTTTTAAAAAGACATTAGAAAGAGAATAATGAAATTTAGGAATGGGAATTGAAAGAACAGAGAGAAAACAAAGAAAAGGTAAGACTCCCTTACTGCATCCCACTTTTTACCCTCCAAAGAAAACCCAACCCAAACCCTGAAATGTACAGATGACAGTATCTGTGTCAAGAAACAGTGTAGGGAACTTCACTGTCTCACAAGGCCACTGAAAATGGGTACAACAGGAAATATGATTTGGACTCATGCACTTATAGAAAGGGACAGATTGACCATATTAAATCAGGCTGCATTTAATTCATTCTATAGGTTCTGACTCATTCAAAGGACTTCAGCACTGATGAAGCTGACTGCTGACTGTTTCTGTATTCAGAGCTTCTAATTAGAGTGGAGGTGGTAGATGATAAAGCAGGGAAGAGGCATAACAAGACCAAAGAAATGTAAAGCTGACCAATGGAGGTAAAAAAAGGGGGATGGAAAGCAAATTAGACACTTCATACTGCCAAAGCAATAAAACAGTGAGAGTCTGGAAAAGAGGAGTGAAGAGAAAATTGGTAAGTTCAATCAGGAATGGAAAGGAAATGACCCAGTAAGAATAAAATGAGGCACAGAGCACAGATAAAGAGAGTAACATGGGAAGGAATTAAAGAGTAGAAAGAGCGTCCCTGCACTGAGGACATCAGGACATCTCAGCTGGCTTAAAATGAACAGTACAAACACAAAGGAGTGGGAGAGAGAAAATGAGGGGAACAATTGGTTGTTAAAACTGAAGAATTGAAAGAACACCTGCCATTTAAATATTGAAGTAAACCTGAGAGGAAAGACTGCCACAGAGCAAGCTGAATTGGCTAGATCTGAATGTGCACAGAAAGGATGCAAAGTAATGAGACCAAGGGACTCCAGGATGTGTGTACACTGGCATGATGGCATGACCTGTAAGATGATCTACTCAGTGCTGGATATACCAGCACACACTCCTTCGAGTTTTCCACTAAGTAACCCTGATTATAAAGTATATTTAAAAAGTCAAGTAAGGTACAGTTTGTCTAAGTTTGTCTAAGTTTGTCATAATCCTGTAGAGCAATCAGATGCAAGCAAGCAGTAAAGTAACAGAATTAAATCCGTTTTCAGTTTATGCTCTGAAGTCTATAGGTCTGATATCACATCCAATGTGTAAATGCAAGTTTTTAAAGTCATTTCAGAATAAACCTGAAGTACATTTGACTAATATTTCATTAATGGTCTATGCTGTTGACCTGAAACACATGAGCATACAGAACCAAACAATGTCAGAATCACTTTTAGCAGCATTTTTTTGAAATCAGTATGTCTTCCCAATGGACAACTCTTTCAGGACTATTATGCTTCCATCTATCACTAATGTTCTTTCTCCCAGCTAGACCCCTCTTTAGCGGCGTCCTACTTCACAACTAAGCCAGACATCCAAATTTCTAACAAATTTTTTTTGCTTATGAAACTATGTTTTAGAGTCATAATACATGTTGTAAGCCTTAGCTCCATTCTGGGCACTGTAGCACCACATACAACAGGAGCTGTTACATACGTATGCTCTTTTCTCCTAGAACTGACATCCAAGGTAACAAAAGTCCTTTCCCAGCCACCAAGGATTTTAGAAGCATTATCAGTAATGTAGTTGATTGCACTATTTGCAGAGAATATTCACCCATTTACAGTGAAGAAATAGACAGATGCCATGCTGACCGCTTCAGAGAGCAGGAAAGGACTATTAGAAATGGGGGTTCTAATAGAGCTATCGTGTCCCATTTCACTTCTAATAACTGTGATGTCTTCGTGTCCTTCAGCAGGGTTTCCAAGATGCTAACCACTCAGAGCTTAATAGGCATATAGATTCCCACTAGCCAGCAAAATTAGATGCAGAATAATTTTTTACCAACTTTTTCTTGTGCTTATATTTATCTCAATGTAATTCCTACAATATCTAATGGTATTGCAGTTTTACTTCTTTTTTCACAGATGTTTAGTGACTCATCCAGTCATCTTTAGGTCTTGCAACCCTATGCATTGCTTGATTCATCTCCCTTTGCATATTTTAGTATTGTTCTCACCGAATCTCTGTCTTCTAAAATGCCTTCTACAGTCTTATAAATTGCATCTTTTCTTTCCCCCCTTAGGATTTCCTTTAACTGTCTTTTTAATTGCTCATGGAGATTCAAGCTTACAATAGTAAGGACCAATAAACCTCCCCTTGAGCTAGACTGAAAAACAAATCCTTGCTTTACGTTAACTGCATAGCTTCTAAGTAAAGCAGACACACATGTGAAGAAGCTATGAGCACTAGTGTCAAATATAATCTATTCCTTGTAGTTTTAGGTCATGGAAGAAGTTCATTAAAAAGAGATAAGATAAAAAGAAGAAAGAAAAGTGAATGGCCAAGTAGTCCAGAAAAAAATCTGCGTTTGGGTGTTTTTGGGAGGGCTGTTTGTTTGTTTGGATTTTTTTTTTAAATAAAATGTGCAATGAGTTAACAAAAAAACAAATGGAAGAAAAAAAGAACAGAATATTCCACAGGAGGGGAAAGAATGAACTTATAAGACATAAAAAAAATCTGAAAAATAGAGGCAGAAACTCTTACCACAACTGACCACTTGTAAAGCATGCATGCTTAACACTATGATGTTAAATGTCTGTAGTGTCTTAACAGTCAGTGGTTCAGCTCTTCTAACATAACATAAAGAGTCATATCCAAATGACCGGAAGTTGTGAAAAAATACTTTAAAGGAAAATATTACTTCATTAAAAGAAACAGTAAAAACAATACAACAATTTCTGATATTTTTTGACTTCTAACCCAAAAGCTATAGCTTTCTATATATAATTATGTACATGTGTGAGTATGTACATATATGTATTCTGTTTGAATATAAATGCATACTCGTCCCTTACATATACAAATATTTATGTTTATATAAAATGCATAACATGAGTTTGCAATGGATAAAATAAACAGTGGTAAAACCATGAGGGAGCTATGCAAGTCATCCTAACCGAGTAATATTAAGCCATAAAATGGCATCATTCATCCTGTGTTCTATATATATTTTACAAATATATTCCTATAAAAATGTTAAAAAGAGTTTTACAAATGTTATTAGCATTATTTTTCATATCCATCTGCCTGTAGAAAAGGCTCCTTTAGTACCCAGATTCCAACTGTAGAGGGCCCTGAGGGAGAGAAATAGTATAATATTTTTTAAAACCTCTCAAATTATGCAAAGTAGATTTCCAACATATAAAAAGTGTCATAAGCTTAAAGTCTGCTGTGAGCTAAAAGGATGTGCCAATGGAAATCAAGGATTCTTCCCTTAGAGCATAAAGTTTCCATATTCATTCCTTAGATTTGCAGGATATCTGTAATTGGCACCAGGGCTGAACTGTGCCCAGACCTGCTCTTCAACAAATCTAACCTTTAGCACTGCTCGTGCACATTCTGAGAAGACAAAACCAGAAAAAAACCCAAAAAAATGTTTCCCTTGCAAGTTGTACTAAAAACTGCACAACTTGATATTCTTTAGAGGTCTTGGGTGTAAATTCACTCCAGTCCTCTTGGGACAAGAGCAGGGCAGTTGATTAAAGTGGCTACAAATGCACATAACTTGTAAATGATCACATGAACACCTAACACTTCACACAAATACAATAAGTGACTTTTCCAGGAGTCAGAGTGGCTGAGCAGGCACAAGGGAAACTGCACTTAGTGGTATTTGGGAGCAGCTCCACAGGAAGCTTATTGCACAACCTGACTTTAAATTTGCCCTCCCACGTATAGGCTATCAATACCTATTACAAGTAACATAAACAAAAGCCAGAGTTTTATTTTACACACATGGAAATGGAAGCAAGTTTTTGGCAGTACATTTTGCAACTCTAGCTTCGAAAAAATGAGTTGACTGTTAGCGAAGGGCAGTTTCTGAGTAACAATTGTCTCAAAACACTTGGAAAATCTCATTCCTCCATGGGCAAGGAAAAAAAAATCATTCGAAGCCTAATACACAAATACATAAAGTTACTTTTCTCCAGTCGCTTAGAAGAAACAGAGGACTTCTAAAAAAGGGGAAGGTCTCATGTGACAGAATTTAAGAACATACACTATACACTTAAGAGAACTGTATTTGAATAATACATGTTTAAACATAAATACCTACAGTAATAATTCACCCTTAAAAGCAACCAGTTTGATTGTAATAATATTTTACTGTCAGCTTGATAATTTTATTATTATATATAGATATTCAATATCAGTAGGGTGACTAGGTGAAAAGAAGGTCAGAGAAAGATTTAGTCAATATAGTCAAATTTACCTGATATATGTCCCCTAATGAAAAAAATGAAAAATAATGTAAAGCTAAATAAAGATGTACTTGTGCATTTGAATTGCATTATCCTCCCAATGTAAAATTTTTATCACAATGAAGTTTAAGATGACATAAAGTGAAAGCAAAATACAGATATCTGCACACATATCAAACTTGAAAGACAAGGATCAGAAATGTATATCTAGAGTAATGTTAGTTACTTTTACAAGTACTCAGAGGAAGTTAAGTCAGGACTACTCTTTGCAGGTAGAAATCATTGCATTACATTTTGCTTAGATTTGCCCAAATTTCTGGGCGTAAGTCTATGTCTACATGCTGCCAGTTCAGCAGTTTGTAAGTGGGAGGCAAAAGCAAGCCAAGATTTCAGTGTTATCTCCTCCAAATTTTTCTGGTGCATTTGCAACCATTTTCTGGCTGCAAACAATACCATACTGTATGTGTCATATTGTTAGTACTATGCCTTAATTTCAGATGGAAAACTGCCTCTCAAAATAGAGCAGAGAGTGAATTAAAAAAGAATGTCACCATACCAGAACTGTGCAAATCTAGAAAAGACGGAGGACCATATTTTCAGGTTCCTTGGATATATCACAACATATGGCCTAGAGAACATCTTATATTTAAAACCTCTCCAAAATACTGAATTGTCATTCATAAGAAGACTCTTCTGTGCTTTTGAATTCTGAGGACTAGAATTTAATCTCATTTTGTCTTTATTGTTGGCATAAATCCACATTTTCCGGTAGTATCTAAGGTAAGAAATTTATCTAAGAAGTATCCTTTGTTTTCTGGTATCTATTGAAATGGCCAGGAAGCTTTCTACATACAACCCCCAAATTTTTGAATTTGGGAGAGTTGTGTCACTGGTAGGAATTGATTGCACAGAATTTCAATGTTTCAATTAAAACCAAACAGCTTTCCCCATACCAGATACTTCCCAATTTCAAGATTCAAATTACTACCTTTTGAAACCCTGGAGAAGAGGGATTTTAAACCATGAGTATTTTAGTTTTTATTTTCAAACACCAAAATCTACCCCAAATTCACATTAGTTTCTCTGGGAGCCATCCATCATAACCCTGCCATTTAAAAAAATATGTAACTCATGTAATTGTAGGATAATAAGTTATACTTTAGAACACTGTTCTAAAAGGACTGTACAGATTTCTAGTACAAACAAGCTCTCTCGGTTGCAACTTAATGTTGCTTTCAAATATTTAACTTATGAGACAATATGAATTACATGGTACTTTTAATTACCATTTTTAAAGCAGCAATCATCTCTGAGAAAAATCTTGGTCACACACCAGTCCTGACATCTGGAATACCAAAACTGTAATTATAGCTCTCCTTATATTCCATGTACTAGCACTTCAATTATCCTACTTTCCTCTCAATCTGTACAAACTGATTATCAACTGCTTTTGGCTGCTTTGTGAGAGATACAAAAAGTGACCTTAACACACCCATAGCAGCCACATGAGGATCATACTAAAGTTAGGAAACCCTCCCAGTGCAAGAGGAGTGGAGGCTATTCTGAATTTTGTTGTCATCGTCTGTTGAATGCCATCACTTACACAACTCGTATGGCATCTAGAGAACAAATCCAGCATAGAGGTATCCCATTCTAAAGGAATACTTATCCCTTCCCAAATTTTAGTTAATGTCCAGGCTCCAGTAAAGCTAAAACAAAAGATTGGCTTAAACCATTTTGCATTTGCTCTGAGGTTGGACCTTGCTGTCTGCACTAAATCTGAATGTTGCACTGCTCCAGTCTGTAATTAAAGAGTGAGACGTCAATCCACTGTGTTACATATTGTTTAGTTCTACAAATACTGTAAATGCCTACTATTTTGTAAATAAAATTAGAATAGTACAACGAACTGGAGGTTGTTTTCTTGAAAGGGTTTTATATGTCAAATCTATTATAGAGTGCTGCTTAACCGGGACTTAGTATAAAAGCAGTGTAACAAAAGAGGGAAAACATTTTCATGATCTTCATCCAGTATATAAAATTCACTATTATGCTTTCTGCACATTTGGATAGTCATACAATGCATGAGGGATTGAAATTACTTTTGAATACAGTATGTTTTGAAATAAAGTGTTTTTCAGCTTAGGATGTATTTCCATATATGCTGCAAAAATACAAGGAAAATTGGTTTACTTAGAAATAATAAACCAGTTCACTGAATCAGTCCATCTTGATGACACTGATGCTATCTAGCAATGAGGTTGATGTATGAAAATTTCTTTATTCAGAAAAGTATTCAGGGCCATGCATAAACAAGCATTTGAATACGAACCAACCAGGTTAAGCATGGGCTAATTATGCATGTTCCTGTGCAGAAGAGCAATATTCCTTTCATTGGTGAAGGACCTAATACAATCAGAAGAAAAGGCAGAATTTTCTGAAAGGAGGGAAACAAATGAGTGAGCTGCAGGTTACCTGCAATAAGAGCAATAAGGAAAAGATGTGTGAGTTGGAAGTTACCCTGGAATGAAACACAGAAATGGGTACAGAGTTATATTAAGAACTCTTTTTTAGAATCTCTTGCTCTTATTTATTGTAGAAGACCTCAAACTCAGAAGAAGAGCTTTGGCCCTTTAGAGGAAGGCATATAGGCATAATGTGACTGTTTTGCCCTGAGCTGTTGATGTCTCTGTGATGGGAAAAGGGTTTCATGTAGCATCCCCATAAATTCTGATGAAGTCAGGAGGAGATACAGAGGCTATGATCAGTCATCCAAATCAATACACTAAGTTTTTTTTACTGAACAATATTTTACATATGTTTTGATAACAAAAATATTCTAAATGCTGATAGTATTTTGCATATTTAGCAGGACACCATATTTACTTTGTAAGAAAATGCAATTTCAAGAAATTGATTCTTCAGATCATTCCCCTTGACTGCATTTTTTACTATGAAAATTCTACTTACCATTAAATAGGGTAAAAATATAAGATTTTTAAATACTTCTGCCTTGATGTATTTTCTGCCAAAAATTATTTCTAAAATTTTAGAAAAATAAATCTTATTTCTCAAGTGGACTTCCACAGCACTTAAAAACGCACAGGAAATACAGAGTCACATCAAGTAAATTCAGGACAGTATTAATAATAGTCCACAGAAACTAGTCTATAAATTCTTGATTAAGGAAAACCCAGAGTAAAAGGCACAAATTGAGAGTGGGAAGAATGTATTCTAGTAGAATAATAACTCCCTGTGGACTGGCATGCACACTGAACAAAATTACTTATTTTAATTCTGACATATATTAGACATTCAGTTCTCTTGCTAGCAACTAGTTATGGCCAAAGTATGCAATTCATTATTCATACCATCATAAGAGAAAACCATCACGTCCTCTGCAAAGATGCTATGGAGTTTCAGACCTGAAATGTGCTCTAGCTTTTAATAACTGCTGACTAGATTTAGCTTGATTCATTAGTGGACTCAAAACTCCCTATTCAGACAGTAGGCCATATAGAAATATGGCTGCTTGCATTTTACTGCTCATCTTTCTATTGAGAATACTAAGAAGATGGCTGTTTTTAAAGGTGGATAAAGTTTGAAGCCTTTGTAGAAATATTAGAGCACCGTATAGAAAAGTAAAAAAAACCACCACTGCATTAATAACATTTTTGCATTGTTTTGGTTTGGTATTTTGAGATGGTGGGGTGTTAATTTTTTTTCAAATACATTCTCAGCCATATCAGATCTGCACAGAAAATCAAAAAATTCACACTCTATACCCCAGAGGCTACAACTACTTCCTTCTCAAATAAATAATTAGGCAGATTTACAAAATGCACATGATTTTCCCAAGTGAATGGAACAGCTCCAAGCGATTAAATACATAATTGGGTTGTTTTTCTAAAATGCTTATTATTTACCTGGGAGTCTCATCACAGACTCCTGGTAAACACTGTCTCCCTGCTAGCAGTTATTACCAAAAACGCCTCCATAATTTCCAGTCTTCCTCCAGCAGTGATATCAACAGCGGATATTACTGTGGGTCATGGATCCCAAAAAGCAAAATCTGGCTGGGCCAGGCAGCCTATTTAACTGAGAAGCTGAGCTTCCTTCATACCTAGCACTGCACTCTTTCACTTTCCAAACACAGTAGAAAACAAACAAAATAACTTTTTAGTAGTTTACTTCATGTTTTAGCTGGACAGAAATTCTGCTGAAGGCTGTGCCTATGTGTGCTTATAAGGCTACAGAAGAAAAGAGAAAAAAAAAGCCCCAAGTTCTTCGTAGCTGTTTTCTACCTGGTAAGGATGATGAAGGGAACGTGTTTTTGAAAATCAAGCCTTTGAGCCCTGCCCTCCATTTGACACAAAGTTCTCCTTCCCAAGCAGCTGTCTTGGGCCAAGTTGTTGGAGCATTCCAGCCTTCTCTTGTAACTACTCCTGCTGCCTCTCTCTAGGGACCATGCAGCCACAGTGCCAGGGACTCAACATGTGAATGTGAATCTTCTTGCTTACCAGGTGGGAAAGAAAAAGGTCAGGCAATAAGACCAAGCTGGTTCTCCTATGTAGCCCAGGGACAATACCAAACGCCCTTCTTCTAGCGATCACAGACAAAAAAATGACCCTCTGAAGTGACCCCTTTTCATTACCTCCAGAGTCAGTTTTCCTCATGCTTTCATCTGCCCAGAGGCCTCACTGCTTTGTGGTCCTTACAGAAGAGATCAAGAGTGACTGGAATCTCAATTAGAATAAAAGAGGGCAGGAGATGGAAAGGCATGACAAGGTGAGGAGAGAAAACAAAGACAAAAGGAGAAATGAAGAGCAAGAGAAAAAAGGTGGAAAAGAATCAGAGGGCGTGCCAGCAATATTTAGGATCAGCAAATAAGGCAACAGACATGGGCAGACAACAAAGGGAATGGCAGTGAAGGACAGAATAGCAAATATATTTTACTTCCCAGAAGCCAATAAATAAATAAATCATGAAAAGAAATTATGTAGAATCGAGAGAGGCATATTCTTGGGGAAAAATAAAGAAAAGCAACAAATAGAGGAAGAAATCAGAACAACTAAGCAGGAGAATTTTAACAGGCACGCCTTTGTCATTGTATTTCCCAGTTATTTGTCTGGTTTTTAACACCTTCTGCTAAGCTATTTACATTTTACATTTATATGTTTTATACAAATATATATGAATTCACAGTCACAACCCAATATTTTAAATGGGGGTGAGAATTTCTTCAGGTTACCAATTTGGTATTAATACAATAAAACTCTGTCATGAATATTTTGGTTATTTCTGTGAAAGCCTAACAGTAAAAAGCATTCTCGAAGCACTGGTATCTCATGCAATGTTAGCCACAGAGCTGAAGGTGGAGTAGCTGAGGTGTGCACCAAGCGGCAAGAACTGCACACTTTGCCAGGTCATTGCTTTTATAGCAGTGCCTCATTTTTTATGAGGTTTGAAAAGAGACATCGAGGGCAAAGGGTAACAGAGAAGAGAAGAAAACAGGCACTGACTGACAGGCCGATAGTGTGCTCGCAGTCACCCACTAGGATGCTGATAGACGGTCTCAGTTTCAAATATGACTGTGTCCTAACATTCTGGTCTCTGTTACAAATAAACAGATTATAGGGTGCATCTTCAGTCTAGGCCTGCTCAAGGCACTGAAGGCTTAACATTCCACACGTTGAGTAATCTTATGAAGGTTGTTGTATTACAACTTATTATTTACTGTTGAAATTTATCCATGAGCATTTGCAGTGAGCAAGGTATGCAAAGGTATTAACGGGAAAAGTGTGAATATTCAAACTTAAATTGATAGTGAAGGACATGACTAACAAGGGTCTGTCAAGTTTCACTTCCACAGGTGTTTCAGAAATAGGAAAGTCTTGCAAGAACTTAATTCATCTGTACCTAAACAATGCATAAGTAAAATACACATTTCATCATCATTCTCAACTAACAGTATCGCACATCCTTTTATTCCTACCTTGGCTATGAATCAGACAGAATGGTGTACTAGGAAAATTCTTTATTAGAAGGTGTCCTTGATTCTGTCCAGTTGTGCTTGACAGAATCACCATACTCTCCAACTTCAGTGTTATTTCCTTACAGATATTTATATGTTTTTGTAAAAAAAAAAAAATGCAGTAAAAATAGGGATATTAATGTTTTTCTGGCAAATTCTATCGTCCTATTAGTTTCACTGAAATAATGAGGCTACATTGGTTTTAAAAGGCAAAAATGAAACATAAATATTTCTAACTAGAACAAATTTATCAGACATCAAAGCAAAAAAGCTAACTGCAAGCATCCTAATAACTCCTTTAAAAGAGCATATTAAAACTCACTATCTGATTAAGCACATTTATTTTCTATTTTAAAGAATATAGACTTATTTCCAAATAAAACTACTCTGTTATCATATGGTGGTAAATTTCTATAAGCAACAGATAATTATTAAGTTAATAATTTCCTTATAAGAAGGGAAGGAAATGAGGCTACCAAAATGACACTAGGTGACATGATGGCTTTTTAATGTGAAAAAGGATTCCCCATGGGCCAGAGTGAGAATATTGTCATTGCATACAGACCTTTCATCCATCAACCATTTCATTCACCGTTATATTGGACTGTATCTGACCCAGATACACAATCAAAATCTCTTTCCTAAATTATGCATTTTATCTCTTTTCCCATATTTATTTGTTGTCTTGAAGTACATTTCTGTGGAGATAAAATTTATTTGGATCAGTTTGAATCATGTTACTTTTTATAACCCTCACTTGCACCTACATTGTGTAATCATTTGACACATCTGCTGTATGAAGAACAAATCTGATTTAGGAGTTTTAATAAGACCTTGCATCAATAAATTATAACAGATTGGTGATTAGTAGTATTATTTATATGCAATATTTTTGTACCCCTTATAATGCTGATGGTCTGCTTCACAGGGATTAATTATTTTCATAATTTTGTCTAAGTAGTAATATAGAAAATGTCAAAAAGAAAATTAGGTTTTCACTTCCCAGACACAGAAATTTAATTAAAGCCAACTCCTTGTTGAAAGGGAATGTCCTTAGCTGGTTCTGTGATATGGCAGCAGCTCTACATGCTGCCATGTGGGAGACCAAGGCTCAGAAAGTGACTCAGGGAATATTAATCACTAGGCTTCAGAGACTAAACACATGTTGAATGTGCCACAGTGGGTCCCAGCAGGTTATTTATGGAGTATATAAGTTAGCAGACAGCAATGATTTCTTATAAAGGCTGCTGCTTGCACAGCCCACCTCAGGGATGGCGTTACACCGAAAGAAACCCTCTGCTTGGATAAAAACTGATCCATTAGGAAATCTCTAATTATCCAAACATGAAAGGTCAGCTTCCCCTCATGCTGCATGAGTGTAACATAAAGACCTCAAACAAATTCCAGCTGTAAAAATCAACATCTTCAGTCTCTTGGACATTTTTAGGACAAACATGTGTTTCCAGTCTGTGCAAGAACAGTCCACATATAAACCACTGAACTACCATCATGGAAAACGAAATTCCCAGCTTTTGAGAGAAACTGGAGGCATTATTTACTCATTTTACTGACCCTCACTCCTTAGATCTTTCTTATTTCATGCCTTGAATAGTCAACCAACACTTCTCCCTAATTCCCAGCCTCTTCAGTCTCAGTTCTTTCCCTTCATGACTCCTCTTTCCACTGTTCCCTCTATTATTATTCCTTCCTTCTATCCATCTCAATTGTTCCCATCTTTCACCCAGACTTCCTCAAGAACATTAACTGTCTATGGACTAGGATGGGAGCACTGAGCAAGGCCATTCAGGACTTGGAACACAACCTGTCCATGGACAACTCTGTGCAGTCCTGGTTCAAAATGCATCTGCAGCCATAAATGAAAACCCAAAGGTCCTTTTCAGAAGCTGACCCTTCTTTTTTTAAAATATATATTTTTCTGGAGACAATAGGCATTAAGGAGATACAGTCAAAATTATTGTACTTGCTATAATAGCACCTACATAGATGAATTAAAAAATAGCTTGAATTAAAAACCCATCCAAGCAGTTCAGTGTAAAGTTGGTGACTAGTAAAACCATATGACTTGATTTTTTCTGTTCATGTTTGTCATGATTTTTCTCAATCAGATAGCAACTTATAAGTGACTTAACCAAATACCCACATCAACTAATCATTGTAAGGTAAACAAGAACGGGACAAAGTGCTTTCAGTCAGAACAAATATTTTTCATTTCCAAAGACAAAGTCACAGGTTTCACTGACTTCAGCTGAGACAAAAATCCACCTCTATTTCAGGTGGACATAGAAATGGTGAAAGACAGATCGCCCCCTCTGCACACACTTCTGCCCCTGCTCCAGTACGTTTATGTTGACGTAGGCCAGCTTATTTCAGAGGACAAGAAGTGTGCTTTGAAAGTTCATTACTAGTCCCTTTTAAAGTCAATTAATTTCTATGCAAGATTTTTTAATTATCTCTTGTCCTTCATTATTGCTAACCAGATTAAGCCTATGTGCACTGTCATCTCTATGCAATTTAAAACTGAAGTATATTGCAATAGAAGGACTAGTGACAGATAACAAAGAAACACAGATAACACCTATGGGTAAGACATCTAATGGAGAATTTAATTATGGCCACTCAGATTTCTTTAAGTATCTCGTTATATGGTTTCTCTGTCGCTGTTCCCAGAGAAGAATCCAATGCCTGCTTCAAATATACCATGGGATCAAGCTCTGCTTGTTTTGTAGATTTGGAGGCTGTTTAGATAAGAAGTTGGCAATCTGTAGCCACAGAAACAGCACAAAGACTTGAGGGAACAAACCTCAGATGTCACTGCTTGAACTTCAGTCAACACTGAAAATGGAAATGAAAGAGCTGCTGTGACTTCTAACTATGTCCTTTGAGCTAGTCTCATGAGCTTGTGCTAGTAAAAGAACACAAAAAAGCACTTGATACGCTGTTAGTTCATGTTTATTTTATGACCACAGTTAGAGGAGAATGCAGAAGACCATAAAATTCTCCAGGAAACAACTTCAGGAAACTTTCGCCAATTCAACTAATCTTTGAGAGTAAAAATTTGGTTTATCTATATGTTTTTGGGCCCCTTCTCTGTCAAAGTCTGCTTCTGTATGCCCAGGTATTTCATACCAACAAGACATTACAAAACATTTACTGCTGCCAAGAATTTGACAACTCCTAAATATTAAACTTGAAGGGCACTTTGCATTAATTCCTAAATCTGCAAATGTATGTCTTTCAATCCCTTTTACTTTATTCCTCTAATAATCACTCCCATTTTCTGAATTTTGTCATTTCCTAAGGTATCTCAAATATGTTTAAGCAGGGTTATTGGAGAACACAGACTTCAGAGACTGTAACATATTGGGGCTTCAAACCAGGAAAATTATTTCTTATACCAACAGGTTCACATATAGGCCCCTATGCATGCTTCTGCATTACATTCTTCAGAAGGTTCTGTTCCTAGAACACTGACCTTCACTTGAAATCCCCTTGCATACACACACTTTCTGAAATTTATTGGAGCTTTTGGCCATAACAGAAAAGATTCAAACACACTATTTGGTGTGGTCAAATAACAGTTTTCCTCTTCCCTTCTACTTGCAAACTTTGCTTAAGCTGTTCATTCTCCCCTTTTCTACAAGGGAATTAGGATTTTGAAAGATGACTCAGAGATTCATGACTGCATTGATATACTGTTATTATACAAAGAGCATGTAATGTGGATAAAAAATTTAATGTAACCCTAGAAACTTTCCTTCAGTGGAACGTGGTTCTTGAGGCAATTTATTATATTTTAAAGCTTTAGTCCTTTTTATTAGCAGTTCCATACACAAACTGGGGTAATTCTCCTTATTTATTTATATATCTGTGGTAAAATCAGATTACTTCCAGATACAATAGTGTTTTACAGCCATCAGGAGAACTGCATCTTTTATCTGGATTCCTTTAAAATATATCATGCATGTGATTACTCAGAAGAAATAAAGATGCAAAGATATTTTTGCAAAGTGCCTACAGCAAAACCTTGCCTTTCCTTGGTATCACCAACTTTTCTGCTACCAAAGAACTGCAAAAGTTTATTTTACATTGGGGACCAAGTTTCATAATGCTCTAATGCTATTTTAAAAGTGCAACTGTGTTCATAGGAATAGAATGTGTTTAAAAGAGGTAATACATTGTATATTTGTATACAATTCCTTCTTTGAGGTAATGCTATGAGGTTCTTTGCCCTGCACAGTAACTAAATAACTCTAAGTGATCTTTCATGCATATGCAAATCCATCCCTCTAAGCACCTTATTAATTATTTCAAAGATACTTGGAGGTCACCACTCATGGAAATTTCTATGCATGAAGCCTCATTAATACAAGACACCACACAGAGAGATGGGATAGATTTTTGTTGATATTTAACAAGGGCAGAGAGTATAATCTGTAACATTTACTTTTTTATTTTAATGACCAATGATATTCAGCCCGCTCCTATCCGCAAGAGCTTCCTCTGAGCTGATGCAGTGGGTTTGAGTGGTGGGGCTGCTGCCACACTCCTGTGCACAGCTAATCCTATCAATGCACCAGTTACTGTGCTCAGAGCTCTGCTCCTCAGCACTGCCTGTTCTCAGCTGGAGTACTGCTGCCTGGCACTTGATTAGCAGCCAAACACTAAGGAATTCATGTTGTTCTTCCAAAAATCACAGCAATGACACATTTTGTTTTGGAACAAAGTGAAGCTATGGCACTATTGAGGTGATATATCATAGCTCATCAGCTGAGATGGTAGCTTTCTTTTGAACACTTCTTATCTCCTGCTTAATTAGGCCCCGTAACAGAAATCAAAGCAAAGCAAGGATAGAGCCACACAAAATACCTGAATGCAATGAAAAAATGTATCCTCTGGCACATCTGCGCCAGGAAGCAAGAAATTAAACCTACTTGAGAAGCTCTGTTTATCTGAAATCCCTAGATCCTTTCCAGCACAAGTTATCATACACTTGTGATGATAACACTGATCTCGTCTGTCACAGTGACCCTTTGCTGTAGCAGCTGCTGTTTATTTTTATTCTGTTGTGTGTGTGGTGCTTTCACCTCTAGGTTGATCCAATAAAAGATATAAAAAACTTGCTATGTTGGTACATTCCCTTGATAAAAATCGGGAACAGTGAGTCAAATGTTAATGGAAACTGCAGGCTATGTTCATTATGTTATCTCTATTTTTGAAAAACACTAGAATGAACAGAACTAATTGGAAGTGCCAACAATTTAAATATGCTTAATTACAAAATCAAACCCTCCTGTACAATTTGAGGGCAATGTGTGCACGTATGCCTTGAAGAAATGTGCTAGTTTTTAAATAAATCTACTCTTACATGAAAATGATTAAATAACTTTTTAAAAGCCCAAACCTCAAATTTCAAGACATCACAAACACTATTTAAGCATTAGTCCATGGTGTTTAAAAATACATGTATTAATGTAGACTCTTTTGAGCTGTTCATGCAACCTGGTCAGCTGCCATAACATAAATCTCATCAGAGTGAATATGGCTTTGTTTTGTATTCCTTTTAGAAGAAGGCTCAAACAAACCTCTATCTTTTCAATAGAGTTCAGATCTAACATTTTTTTACTTCAAGTCTTTCTCTATTAGATACAACATGCATTAAACCCACATTGCCAGAATAAGAAAGGTCTTTTCCTGGCATGTCCCATGGTGTTTATTCCTGTCAAGGAGAATTCAATCTGAGGCTTCATTGACGTAATTAGAAAAAGCTGTGTCAAATAGTTCTTTATCATACCCTTATGTAAAAACAAAACTGAAAATTGTAGGTGCAAAATGAAGATTGTGAACTGTAGACTGTAAAAATGCCATCTTATGCTCTTCAGTAGAAGTACCATGATAAATGGAAAAGAAAATCATGTGATACTGTCGTGAAAGTTTCTTGAATTCATTGATGAGAGCTGCTGCATCCATAGCTATGAAGGAGGCTAAAACCCCTTGGAAGTGAACATTAGGAAGGGGTTGGCAATGCAGGCGCACCTCCTTCTCATAGGAATGATGAAACACAGCCTCATGACTTTCTCAAAGAACAAAAAATAATCATTGATTCCTAATGATTATAGGAAAGTATAGTATCAAATATATTTCAAGTATAACTTAAAACCAGAGACAACCAAGTTATGTGTATATCAGAAAGTTAGGTTCAGATAGCTGCAGAAATGAACCAGTGAAGTTACAAGAGCCCTGCTTAGATTCTTCATTCTGCAAAGCACCTCGAAAGAGAATACTTCCAAGCGCATTTTTTAAAATGCAAAACTGCTAACATAACAGAGACAATTGATGGAGTTAGCAATCAATGAGAGAGAGAATTTGCAATTGTATTACTTTTACCACTGCTATTAAAACTGTTTTAAGATACAGCATTTTGAAAACAACTTTCCAATTTGGGAAGTTCTGAAACTTTGAGATAAGCAATGTTTTAGTCTTCCCGTATTTAGCTATTATAACACTTAGAGTATAACACAGCTGAGGCTAGACTGGCAGCAATAGCTCCTTTTCTGTTCCCTCAGCTGAACTCTATCTCACTTGAACGGCAGAAGTACACTCATCCTTGGTCCATCCTCTACAGCATCCCTTTCTTAAGCCAAACCCACGCTTTCTTCACCACTCCAAGACTGAAATTGCAACCCTGAGCATCCCACCACCATCTTCTTGTGTTCTCCTCATCCCATCCCTACTCTGCTTCCACTGTTCAATTCAAATGATGTTCAGCTTCAGCAAACAGAAGAAAGACTGGCTGGCAACTGCCAGTCAGGGGTAAAAACTTCTGAAAACTTCTTAGTCTCCTCTCTGAGAAAAAAGAACTTCTGAACTGAACAACTGGAGTTGAAGATATATGGAAAAATCCTAACACAAGTTTAGTGCAGCATGACTAGCAATGGGTTTACAGACAGAAGAGGCAGAAGGGTCATTAGTTTGACAGATCAGCCTGAACTGGAGGAAGCTCTGTGATACCAGCCACAGCAGCAAGGAGGCCCACAAGCAAGGAGAAAGATGAGCTGCCTGCTGCACCACTGGCATAACTGATTAACCTAAAGAGTTAAAAGAAGAAAATGGAAGAAAATCAATAAAAGAGGGGGGAAAAGGAAGGATTCTACTCAAGCAGCTTATTAATTTGTGTGGGAGCAGCAAATGGATTAACTTCTGGAGAAGCAAGGAAGGAGGCTGAGAGTACAGACTGACCACACAGTACTATGCTAATGTAAAGGTCAAGGAAAGAACACTGGGTATAAAGTTCCTGCTCAGTTTCTCATAACAGGTTTTCCTACACAACATTAGAATTATTTTGTATAGGATGACATCAGCTTGTAAATGCAGTAGCTGTTTAGGGGGAAGTAAAATAAGACCTGGCAACACAGCACATAAACAGCAATTTTAGTGAAATGAGAAGAAACATTGCTTGCTTGTTCTTGAAGCAACGAAAAATAAATAATTTTAAGTATTTCTTACTACTGTACTTTTAATATCCTCAAGGCATGTTCTTAGATTAAATAGATGCCACTCTACTAAGAACTTTTGTCAATTTTTGTCCCATCTAGTGGGGTTTGAAACTTATTTATCAGCCATTCAGGTAACCCGGCAAACCCATCAGCTTCTAATAAGGTGTAAAATTATTCTCATACCATGATACAGCCCTTGAGACAAACATATATGCTCCCATTCTAATTTTGCTCCAAGAAAAAAGAATGCTATGTGTAGAATATACTTCCCCATAGCAAAATTTTTGACAATTTTACAGTCCATAAGCCAGTGTAATTGAATCGATTCTCAAAAAAAAAATCTGCTATATTCCATTTAACTCTTTGTTCAGTTATGTCAAACTTTGTTTCATACTCAAATAAAACACCTAACTACATTTCACTCAATGAGGTGATAATTAGCAGTAATTACTTCACCAAAAGGGGGATTATTTAAAATTCCTGTTGCAGGCCTTTTTCATTAGTACTTGAAGACAGACCAAGAAAGTTAATAATTTACTTAATTTGAAATTGAAAATGTGGAGATCAAGGTGTTTTGGCATTTTTTTTCACCAGAGTATAATGCTACCATCTGCTTGCACTTCATGACTATAAAATACTAGCGTGAAGAAAGTAAACCTTTGATTTTAAAAGAAATGCCCCTTGAAATCCAGTTAATTGTCCAGTTCACATGCTTAGCAAAATCCACCTCAATATTCAAATATTTTCTCCGATAAATTAAACAACTCCCATGAACGCAGTATTATTCCAGTGATATACACAAAACTAATAGACAATAAAACAAAAATCTTACCCTGAATTCAAAATCACGTCATAAAAAAAAAAAAAATCAATTAAAAATATGCCCCGTAACATACCTACACAGGAGAGGGAATAGCCAAGCTCTGGGTCATGGATGAACTGGCGGTCGTTCAGCATGGTCACACAGTACAAATGGAAGCAGTCCAGGCAGATGACATGGCGATGCACACATTGGAACACAAGCACAGGACTCCTGTTAAAGACAAAGTTATGAACAAGGACGGGACTGAACTCCACAAAAAACTTCATTTCAAGCTTCTCATTTAATAATAATTTTTAGTTTTTAGTACACAGGATTATTATATATGTAAGAATAGAATTTATCCTGGCATATTGCAGCACTTTTAAAAAGTGGTAGTTTATAACATGAATCACATATGAGGAAATGGAAGTTTTCTTACTGAAAGTTGAAACTTTACTGGAAACCAAAACCTAAAGCACGAGAAGTCCTTTAGTAACAAATATCCTTTGTATGAGGTGAGGAGAGATCATTTTTGGTAAAACATCAAATGGCGATAGGTAGGATAAAATAGGAATGTGAACATCTAGGAAAGCTAAAGCTTTTGTGAAAACCACCAAGTGTCTTCAGCCTCTCAAGGCAGCCAGCTGAACTCTGCAAAGAAGGCATTCTCTTAGTAATAATGGGTAAAATAATTCAGCTTCTGGTCAGAGGTGTGGGATTCAATTTGGGAGTGAGACACCTAAAGTTAAGTGCTGGGTATAAATACCAACCCATATGGTAAGTGAGGAATTCCTGCTATGGTCAATACACGTGGTGCAGGCTGGAGCTGATCAGCCTCCAGGTACCTGCAGTGGGGTGAGCTCAATCACCAGTTTGGCTCCATTGCCTGCATGGACTAAGTCTCCATGGACCATTACAGGAGTGCAGACACCATCACACACATGCAGAGACCCAACTAAACATGGCTATCCCAAGCCTGACAGAATACTGCCTGTGGAGATGCAGAGGGGAAGCACTTGGAATAAGTAAGGACAAAGAGTTTTACTCCTGTGATAGTCACAGCAAGGAGAGCCAGAGAGCCAGTGATTTCCAAAAGCCTGCCCAGGACCAGCACACTGAAAGTGAAAGAAAAATTAAGACAGAAACCTGCCTTCACTGCAGGAACACGCTGATAAAACCTAATGGTTTTGCTTTAATATAGGTTAACTTCTGCCAGCTCCTGATGGACATAACTCAACTGTCCATTCCAAAGTAAAGTGTGTTATACATTATTTCTTATCTTTCAGAGCTATTACCAACCTCAAGTCTCAAAATGGAAAAGATAAAGAGAGATGTGTTAAGTTGAACACAACAGTGAGATTCCCGTTCAAATGCTGAATTACTTTACTCCTTTAATTTGTTTGTGAGTGAAGACAGGCAGAAACTTACCACAAATTTCAATTTTTTTAGTGACTAGGAAGAAGTATAATTATTTTTGAAAATAAAAGTATGAATTCTCACACATTTATGGTACTCCAGGAGACAAATATTGAAATACAAAATGAAATACAGCAGGAATTGTGATAAAATCATTAGAGTTAGAAATACTGCTACATCTTTAAAACCTGCCAGATGATGCCTTGAAAACCCCCTGAAACAGTAAAACACAAAGACTTCAATGTGGGAATACAGCTTCCAAATGTAATCAGTAATTTTACATACTGTATACGAGCATTTAATCTTCCATGAAAATATGTTTTAATATAGTACATACCATAGAATTCATGGCAGTGTGTTAGTATCTCCAAAAATATAATCTCTATGTTTCAAGGATTTTCTTGAATAAAGCAGCTTAAAACTGAATTAAATAAAACCTCCCCATTACTAATCCTTATTAGTTGCCCACTTGCTGTTCTGAATGTATCAAATAATAATTTTAAAAAGACAGCTGTAAGGCAAAATGAGAAGCTGATCTCTATGAGTTTAGCTCTGGATGGTCACCAAATCATTATGAAGAAATACAGGAGCAGTTCTCTTGCCCCTACAGTGCAAAAGTCCCTATGGTCAACAGTCAAATGTAACCTTTAGAAAAACACCCCAGATATTTCTTCTTAAATTGCAGATATAATCAAATTTGGCTATAGTTTTAATGGGTATCTCGCTTTAAGTGTTAATTGCTCTTTTGTATTACTTCAGTGTCTGAATTTCTTTTCTAGTTTCATGGGAAGCTCCCTGGTTCTAAATTCACACCTCTCTGACCTTCACTTCAAAGACAAAATACATGTGGTGTGGTGAAATGCATAAGAGAAAGACATCAAAAGTGGAGTATCCTAAAAAGCCAGGCCAGAAATGAAAATAGTGTTATTAATATTTCCACCCACACTTGTACGGAATCAATAATAACAGCACTTCATAATGCAAATGAACTACTATGTTCAGTTTCAGCTGTAAATTATTTTGTGATAATTGATTTTACTTCTCAATATATCATGACAGTTTAAAATCGAAACTAAAGCCTCCAGAAGGGGCATAGCCATACATGTGCATATTTAAGCTGCATCTTCATTTATCTTAAATAAATAAACTGCATCTTTATTTTATCTTAAAAATGCCATCTTTTAACACCATCAGACTCCAAACAATGTGTACAAGATAGATATAAATCTGGGTTCTGACTGTGTCAGAAAAGACAAGCTTAGCTTCCACAGTTCTTACACTGCCTGCTAATTTTTCAGCCCAGGCTATCTGTGTCATAAGGCTTTGAGAAACTCAATCTGTATGCAAGGCAGATTTACCCAAATTCCTTTGGCATTGGAACAATTGCTGCAGTCCAACATTTGCAGATTTTGTATCAAAAGAATGCAATTCCAGTTTCAAAGGAGCATAAAAGTCTTGTTTCTGAGATCAGTAAAGATGAAGATGTAGAGATTATGTTCACAATGCCCAGGTGAAGTTAGTGAATACTCATTTGGGGTAATCCAAGAGTTATTGATAGAAGCCTTTCTTGTATCAAAGACAACTTGTTTTAGAAAGGAGTATTATAAAGGTAAAAAAAATTTGCCACAGTGTAACAAGGTCCTTTCGTCAATCCAACACAACAGGCTAGTAATGTAAATCTGATATATATTTTAGAAAGTGTTTCATAGGTTCCATTTACATAATGTGTTTGGCTGAATTAGAGGCTTCATGAGAATAATATATAAGAAAAATGTTTCTCACAGCAAGGGATAAATTGGTCCTTTTTGTTCACCAATTAGGAATGTAACCACTTTTAAAAATTGAAAATCCAACATTACAATGCATCACCAGAAATTTCCATAATAAGTAACTCACTCCTGTGCTTGGATTCCCTTTTATTAGAATTTTATCAGCATGCATTGACTTAAATGAAAAAGAAAGGGGACCCTAAATGTTTCTGCTCCATGTTAGTGCTGTTGGATAGCCGGCACAACAACAGCACTGGTGGAAGTGCATTCTGGCCCATAAGCCCTTTCCTCCAGAGCCTCAAGGTGCAGATAACTCTCAGACAGACTACCACAGGATACTGGCTAAAGAAAGATACAAAGGCTTGAGCTTGTTTAGATTCTGAGAAATTGATTGTTCTAGTACACCCCAAAATCTCATGATAGTCATTATTGTACTGAGATTGAGTCCAATGGCTATGGATGTGAGGGGTTGCCTAGCATAAGGAATTATTTGTAGACATAACACTGGATCAGTTGATATATCCTGCAATGCCTACTGAAAAATGTATGGGGCAATTTCTCTTTTGCTTGGTCCTTACTCTTAATGTTTTGAAAAAAGCTAGACTGAATAAAGGTTAAACAGCACACAACATATATGAGACCATTGTTTTGTAGAAAATGTGAGTAGCCACAGTCTGAAGCACTCTGGGGCAAGGAATACATCTAAGCCTGTAGAAGCATGTGAAAATCATGTTGGACAAATCTGTGAAACCGCCTTGAGGTCATTTCTAGGTGACAGTTGGATTTTTCTCACCTCAATCTCAAAATATTAACTAAATAATAATAAAAAACCTTAGTAGATGTCTATCCCATCAAGGCTGCCTTGATGGGATTACAGTCAGCAGAGCAAAAATAGCCATGTGGGGTTCATTTCTCTGCAGTAAATAAATATGAATGCACACAGCTATATTAACCCCATCTATGAGTAGGATATTTATCATAAAACACTTCTGTATTTCTAGCACATTTTTCCACTTTGGCAATCTTCCTGTTCTTCGAAAAGCTTACTATATAAGCACTGTGAAATAATTTAATTTCTAAATGGATCTCTGTGTCATTCTAAAGCAGATCTGTTTAAGGTTTCAGGTCAGCACCATTCAAGAAAAGGTGAATCACTGAAAAAAATGTGTAAGGGGAAAAAATAAAAAGGAAAATATAAACTTTGGTGACACAGACATTACAGGCACTTCCCTGCTTCATATACAATCCAATAAATTAAACAGAAATACTGTCCTTGAGTAGCAATCTGTTTTGACTCTATCCTTGTAGCAGAACAAAATTACAATGCCTAAAGAAGCCAAATTATTCATCCATCATATGGCCCCCTCATAGAACTATATGTAGGAGAATATAGTCTTCTAATTCCTACAAAGCTGGTGACACTTCTGGCTTTCCTGTCTATCACACACATTCCACAGTCTTATTCAAAACTATTGAAAGAACTGCCTGTTTATGATGCTTGAAGTGCAATGTTTTCTTACTGTGAAAATACTTCCAGGTACTTTCTGATTGCATATGTTATTAAAATCCATTAGAAAGATGCTAATATTTCTATAAAATATAAATATAGAAAGTATAGAAAAATTGCCACAGTCATTTGGGGTTTAAAATTTATACAGTTTGGAGGAAAATAGAGCAGCAAATCCTGCTTTTTAATGAGCAATATGCTATTATGGATTATTAGAAACAGTGACCTATCAATTACAGACAACTTGTGAGTAACAATGCAGGCTCCAAATATTTAGAAAAGTGTAGGCATTTGAAATGGGTATCAAGATCTTACCTGAGAAAAGAAAAACTACTAAGAAAAGTACTAGGAAAGTAATATCAGTGATATGACTTTGCCGTCAAGAATCCATCTTTCATGGACTTTTAGGAACAAAAAAAAAGTACATCCCTACTTTTCCTTTCCTAAGGGATGAAAATATATCTTTACATAGAATGTGCAATTGAAAAACCCAGGATATATAAATATAGTATTATCAGAAAACTAACATATTAAATTCCTTAAAACAATAAAGAGGAAAAAAACCACCTTTTTTTTTTTTGTCTTTGATCACTTGCCACACAATGCATCAAAGGTCATGAAACAAAGGTTATGGACACCATGAGACATCACTGTGCAAGCTTAAATTTTCTGGCTGTGCTTCTGTACGAAAAATGTATTCTGACCCACAGCTGTTAACTTTAAGAGGCATTGGCAAGTGAAATCTGACCTATTTTTTTCCTCTATTACACTACATGTTTTCCTCTAAAATGTGCTTTCATGTTTCTTCTTTCTACTGGAAAGCAGCGCCAAGAGGCCAGAACCCAGAAACAGCCTGACTGTACTAAACCAGAATATAAGAGGAAAAAACAGGCACACTTAAAATTAGTGCACATATTGGCAAGTACTCCTTTCAGCAGTGTTCCTGTTAACTCTGTTGTTAAGAGTTTTTTCAGGGCATGGAAATGACACACATTATTGCCTGAAAAACTTCTGATCACTGTGGCAGGCAACAACATCAGCTGCCCGAGGACATGGGCAAGGGAATTCTATGTCACATGCACTGGTACATTCAAATTAGTACCTGGAACTATGTGTGTGCTCTGCCTGCTTGCTCAGACATGCCTTGTATGAGCTCTGTGTTCAGACACAATGACCACCCTTGCCACTAAGGGCGGAATCTTATGATAACAAGCAGTAGAAGGTGGTAGGCTGGAGGAGAAACACCCTGTAATCTATCAGATTCAGTTCAGAGTGGTCCTCTGCACAGCTAATAACCAACAAATCAGACATGCTTTGAAAGGAGATGAGTAGTACCTGCTCATTTTCCTCCATCTATGCTTGCAAAACCTCACTTGTGCTCCACCGAAGAGAAAAGGAGAAGACCTCGTGAACAAAAAAAATGTGAACAAAGGCAGCAGCCCATAAACTGCTCTAACCCAAACCCTGGTTTTCTTGCTGCTTACCCTTTGTAGCTTGCTGAGCTCCAGCTTACTGTGCACGGATTCCCCCATGCTGACACTTTGGCAGGCAATTACCTCCCAAACCTGTGTCACTTGTTCTCTCAGCTTTTGCCACCAAAGGGTGGCTAATGCTTCTTCATCCCTCCCTAGATTTAAGCCGGGTCACAGCAGACTTTCCTCTCCTCTGGGGCAGCACCCAGCCCTTAGCAGCACAAGTAGAACTGCTCATCTCTGACAGTGCACAGAAGTTACACACTCCTGTTAGCTGAAGAATCCTTCCTTTCACAGGAGACACACAGTAAAAAATCAGTATAGCTTGTTTTTCAGGAAACAAAACCCCATCAAGGTAACCAATGAAGCTGGGAGAATGATGGGATATCACAATAAGAAGAAGAATAACTTCACCTGTACCATTTTCAGCACCAAACAATCCTTCAGTAATTAAGGATGAACAAATGGAAAAAGTTAAAATGCATTCATGCCCTAATGGCATTTTATTCTCTTGATTGGTCCCACTGGGCCTACTGAGGTCCTGTTGATTTCTTTCAAGAATTTAAACCTTATTTAGTAATCTTATTTTAGTTTTACTCTCGACATCTATGCTAGTAAAATTAATATTGTCAGAAAATGTTCTTATGCCACTGGAATGCAACTGTCTATGCTGTTAAATTGTTAAAATGAGCCCTGACATGGTTTTTAGGCTTGCCAAATAGCAAAGTCCCTAACAGTTCTTGGGCATAGTCCAGGGGTTATGCTGTCTCCAACAGGCAACAGCAGTCTGCATATGGACATTCAGGTTTAAAAACTAACGAGTCCTGTAATACAGATTTATGACAAAAGAGCTTTAGTTTGAGACTGTTTTCTTACTACCAAATATTGCTGAATTATTTTGTTTTTATTTTCCATTCCCAAAATCAATCCTTTTGAGATAGCCTGTGAAAATCAATGTGTCTGTAAACACATTATACAAAAGAATGTTCCTAACATGAAAGAAAAGACACAATCTTGAGCTTTTTTTGCCTTCTTGGGGATGCTTAAATCCCTGGAAAAGGTACAGGAGAAAAAGAATATTGGATATTATCTTATGGGATGCTATCATATTACACTTTTCATTCCCTGGGACTCCAGGAGGGACTAGAACTTTTGGTAAAGCACATCTCCACTGTGTAAATTCCAGTTATTCCCTTCCAGTTAGCTTTGAAAATACACCCTGGTGCATGAACTTAAGGGTTTTATTTCTTAATACATAGAAGAAAAAAAAATAATGGAAAATAAAGTAAGGTAGAGAAGCAGAGAAGAAGGGAGAGGAAAGAAAGATGGAAGAGGGAACAGAAGGTAGAAGGGATACATTAAGTGCATTTGCTTTTAGAGAATTACCTTTCATTGCCTTAATATTTTGTTTTATGCTTTTTCTCATCTTTCTTTTCAAATAAAGATATTCAATTTATATGTTGATCCAAACAATAACTTGAGGGTGCTTCCCATTATATGAGTCTTCAGTCTGAACTAAAGATATGATTGTTATCTTATAAAAAAACCCACCCTAAAGCTATTGTTATAACAAGACATTTCTTCATAGAAATCCCTTTTTTACCTCTTCACTGTCTTTAAAATGTACAGATAATATTTTATCCTTTCCTCCTCAAGGCAAATATCTTAGCATAAATGTCAAGATGCAGTTATCTGAGAACACCTTCTACATCAGCACCTCCACTCAAAGGAAAGAACAAGCCTTGGGCTAGCAAGTCTCACAGAAGGCATTCTGACTTGGCAGATTTTAAGTGTTCAAAGCAGTCAATTATCTTTAGTAATCTGAAGAAAATAATTTGCAACATCCACCAAAAAACTGCACTAAGACTGAAAGTGGCTTATTTATTTTATATTCACTGTGAATTGTGAATTTCTGTTTCTGATTTTATTACAGCCCTGTAATAAATAGAATTTAAATGCTCAACATGCACTCAAATTTATGCTTAAATTTAATTTCCCCTCTTCCTTCTTCTTCCCTACATGCCAACTTAAAAGTAAATGAAATCAACTTGCCAGCTAGGCAAAAACCACAAACATCATCAGCACCACACCCTTCTCACCAAAATTAAGTTGCAAACCCAAACAAATTATTATAAATTTGGGAAGCGTAATTTCTGAATTTGTAACTGGGATAATAAAAATACGCAGAAAATTCTCAAGGTGTATAGTTATTGAACCCAATTCAAAAGAAGATTCTGGAAGCTCAAATAATTTTAGGTGCCTGTTTTCTATTTAATCTCAGCATTCATTTTCATTAATGTTACACAGCCTAATTGGAGGCTGGCTGGCTGGTCTTCTTTCAAGGAATGCATGTATGTATGAGGTCTCAGGTAATGTACTGCTCTTTATACAGGACTACTCAGGAAAAATCTTCTGCCTACCTGATCTAATAGTTTGTGTAACTCTAAGGAAGACTGACATCTATCTAAATATAACTTTGCATTCCCAGAGGAATACCAGATCTTGGTACCCAAACAATGCACAGAGTAGAGTGGAAGTCAATAACAAATAGACCCATGAGATTTATCCCTCTCCTACACTTACTGAGTATTGCAGGAATGGAAAAAAGGGTATTCACAATACTGCTTTATAATATCATCTCTGAAAATCTTGTGGAAGCTGTTTGTGATGCTAACAAGAACTGACATATGACAGAAGACACATTGTAGGAAAAAAAAAATTGTGGCCATTCCCTCTGTTCTTCAAGCAGAGCAGGTTTTCAGGTAATGAAATAATGATATACTATTCCTATGAATGTCACAGAACTTATATGAAGACTCTTAGTGGAAAACGAGTAGCGCCTGAAAGGGCACATATCCCAGGGATCTCACTAAAACTTCACTTTTATCCAGCTTTCCCTTGTTTTGATACAGCAGCTTACTTCCCACCTCACCCGTAGCTAGTTACGTGGACTGACACAGGGTGGGGAAAAAGGTGTATGGATTTTTGATCTTGTCCTCCCGGATCATTCGCTTAAAGAAAAGGATCCAGCAAGCAAACTTTCTCAGAGGGGGCATCACAGCCACAATTATCAGCACTAATGGATAATTTTGACTACTCAAATCTATCTACAGCTTTCCCAGAACACGTGGATCATTCCCACAGGGATTATTCATACTCACTCTCCTGTTACACACTCTCTCTGCTGGAAGAAGTAACCTGGCCTTGGGAGACAAGACAGGTTATAGGTAGAAATTTGACATATATCCCAGTAATTTCTAAGGAAAAAAAAACCAAACAAAAAACAAAAAAGAAAGATAAATACAGAAATATTAAAAGGCATTCACTAAGGTAAGTAATCTTCTGACTTCAACTTTCTTTTGACAACTTCCTGAACACACCATACTTAACTGCTTATGAGCTGGGGTCTGGATTATAGTATAGCTATCAGGAAAAAAAGGAGGAATAAAAAGAACAAGGAGATCAAATGGAAAACAGTGAAACACATAATTTGACATTATAATAAATAAAACTTGTTTGACATGTGAAATAATAACCTGGAGATGCCCTGCAACAAATATCACTACTTCACTTCATCATCTACCTATATTTATTCACAGGCTGATCAAACCGTAAACAATATACAGAAATCTTTCACTACAAATTGTGGATTTCTTCCATTATGGTGGCAAAGAGAGTATATTTCCACATGGGTTCTAAGAGCTGGCTCAGCCCTAAGAATCTGTACACTACTAAAATGTGTCCAAGGAAGATATTTTGACTGTGTGAAAAAACCCCTCCTGCTCCATTTCTTGTTCAGCAAGCAGACATTATTATGCAAAACATACTGACAAAACAAACAAACAGAGCAGCATTTAATTCAAAATGTAGCCCACAATAACAAACATTTCTCAACACAAAATTTTATGGAACTCTTGCATTTTCTCTGTTTCAAATTATAGAACAACACATGAAAAAAAATGACAACTCCACCTTGGTATTTACCAATGATCATTGGAAATTAGATCATTCACCAATCCCTAGCCTCTACTTTTAAGAGAAGCATTCAGACTTCTGTACTTTCTCTAATCAGTTCAAACATTAGATATGAAAGCTGTACTCCAAGGTATAGTTTTTACCTTAAAGTTTTACTTGGAGTTTTTATATTCTTAAGTTCCTAAAAAAATCAGTGCTGTTTAAAAGAGGACATTCACCTACTTAGTTTCAGAAAAAAAACCTCAAACAGATCAGAATATAGAGAAATCACGTAATTAGATTTTGGTTTTTACTTTAGATGCCATGCAAAAATAACCTCTGAGATTAAGACTGTATGTGGTAAAAAATAAACAGTTTTTTTTTTAATGCTAGCAATCAAGTAAAAGTACATTTGGTAAACTGTAGTCTGTAGATTGTATGAGATAAAATAAGGAAAAAGCAGAACCACAAAAATACAGATTTCCTGCCTTGAAACCCAAAGACACTCTTACAAAAATGCTATTCTTAAAGTAGGGGAGTCTTGCTTCTTTATTATACTTCAGAATAATCAAAAATGCAACATGGTATATGGCTCCTTTTGCCAGAAAAAAACTGCAATACTTCCATAGGATATTAAATTCCATATCCTAAGTTACAACTCATGTGCATGACCTATGTAAAACATTATTCAATTACACTATCACTGAGTTTACATGTAACAATACTAAGAAATGAAATGCCAAAAGACGCTCAATACTTAAATTTAAAATAATTCTAATTCATGTGTTTTCTACCACATATATCATACACTGTCAAACTCTGATCTCACAAAGACAGAAACTTTTCTGGTAATAATGCAGAGAACCTTGAAATTCACTGATGAGAATTGGAGGGCACATAGAAAATGCAGCTGTGGAAATTATGTTAACAAATAAAGACGGGAAAAGAACAAACTTGTCTGAAATCATATATCCTCCTCTCAGTACCATTTCATGTCTTAGAAAGTAGTTCATACATAGGATTTACGCTTTCTTCAAGAGAAAGGGTGCTGTCTTGGGCCCAGCCACACTCATTTCTAAACAGATGGACACAGCATAGACTTTGATTAGCACAAAAACAATGACTGAATCTGGTAGGAATTTCTTGCTGCTTCTCTGCAGCTAAAACAGAAGTGCATTGCATTTCTGCAAAAGAACAATTACATCACAGCAATGAAAAACTACACAGAACACTGGCATTTAAGTTTCCAAAATGACTAACAGAAAAGTTAAGACTTGTCACTACTTTCCTAGATCTTATCCTGTTTGAATTATAACCGATTGCTAAAATGTCATTTACTTTATCTGACCACAATTTGGCCTTACACTTCTTTGAATAACTACAAAGATATAATTCAATGTGAAAAATAACATCTTATATTGACAGGGGCAGACCAGGTGTTTTAATCACATCTAAAAAATTTAATTGCACAGCAGCTGCATAAAGAAAACTTGTTTGCACCTGTACATCTGCTTAATTTTAGCTGAAAACATTCTGCTTTAACATTCATTGGACATCTTTGCATTTTTAAGTGGAGGGTGACAGAAAGTTCATTTCTGAAAGAAAACTAACTGAGAAAAGTTTTACCGAAACTTTTTTGTTTGTCAAAATGGTATCTTTTTCCCTCCACCCCAAATACTATAATCAACTTGTTTTTCATATCACTTATGCAGGAGTTTGGAGCACTGGTTAAGGCTACTGAATCTCACTGCTGTACTTTGCCTGACCCAATTTAGAGTTCAGAATGAGTTCTGAAAAAAATGCATCAGCCAAGTTAAATCAGTAAGTGCAATAAGGCATCACTTTTTAGGATGCTCACAGTACTACTATTTACACCAGGCTTCCTGGCAGTTACATCTTTGGCTACACAGGTACTGGAGCAGACTCTGCCTCACTCCTCCTTTGTGGAAACTTCACAAGCTGGAAGCAATGTGCAGTCTGAGAAAGAAAAAAGAGAAAAGAAGCAACCAATATAAATATAACCCTTGAAATGACAACTACTAGGAATAGTCGGCAATCCAACTGTATGGATTCAATATAAAGCTCTTACAGAAACTGCCAAACCCTCTAAGCCTGATTGATCTCCCAAAGAAGGTTCAGGCCAATTATCAAAACTGACTCACACATTCCCCATTATATAAGGTGCAAATTACATTTCCTACTCTGTGGAACGTCAGCTACCCTGACAGTGATCTGTTCAGCCATGTGTGATTCATTAGGTTTTCCTTCTGTTTCTGAACATGAGCTGTAGAAGAGAGCAGCCCTTGAAGCCCAGCCTGCTTTGGCAAAGTGTGAGAAGTCAATGACATTTCCCTGTCTTGTGGCATCAGCGACCTGCAGCCCCCAGTGCTCTGAATCCCCACACTGCACATGCTCTGTGGAGCGCTGGAGTGGCGCAGCTTTTATAAATAGTGCCCACACAGGCTTTCAATGCACTTGGGCAAAGGACATTTTTATTTGAGGATTGGCCTCTCTACAGACAGCCTTGTTACAAGGGGTGAGGTTTATCGGATTAGAAGCAACACTGTTAGTATTCAGGACGCATTTCCAAGTGCATATGACATGTCAGCTGCTTACATATCTTCCAATTCTGCTTCACATATTCCTTTTAAAGTTAAACATGAAGTGACAGAAGTGTAGAAATATCTGTGTCCTGCACTCTATGAACATAACAGCTAAAAAACCACCTTGACATGTCAGCTGACAACAGAAAAAATATCCCTGATCTCTGTTGAGGCATTGTAATTCCTAACATCAACTACTTGTAACAGAGAGGAGAACTGAAAACACAAAAATCATGAAATTCACAATTAAATACATATATAAAAAAGTGAAGAAAGTGAAGAAATTTGTTTGCATGCCCTCAGAGTTTCAGTCTGCTTCTCTTGGTGTCTGTACATCTACCTATTATACTTTACAGAAACATCTCAGAGGTCTAAACATATATAAGTTAGTTGTTTATTTCAGGTATTTTTAGCTATTTTCTTTTTCAATATATTTTCCTGCATCTTCTGTTGACACTTTCAGCAGCTAGTTCTTCAAGCATTTGAATAAATGATTCACTCCTTGCAGCAACTCACTTTCCTTCAACATTAATTCCCTAATACTTTGGGGTTTTTGTCTTTTCTCCACGTTCCTCCTTCAATATCTCTTTAATTCTATTTTCAGCTATCATTTTAAAGTCAAGGCCAGTTTACTGTACAAATTCCAACTTCTACAAACACAGAGGCAAGAGGTACAGCTTAATTTATGATAAAAACAGCACGTTGTACATTGCCAAAGGATTTCTTCTTGGCGTAATTCATATTTAATTTTACTTTCAAGTAAATTTCGACCTTTTTGAAAATTTTTGAGATGCCATATGATGAAATAAGACCTTTTCCTTTACCTAATAGTTGGATGGTGGGATTGTTTATGTTAGGTACACTCTTGGCATGGGGTAGGAGTGGAATGGAACTGCACCTCTTTAAAAGCCACACGTGACCTTCAACACCCTGCACACGCTGTACATTTCACAGGAGACATTTCTTATGTACCTTGAAAAGGGGAAGAGCTTCAGCAACCTTGTCAAGATTCTTATCTATACTCAGAGGATGGGGCCTAAATTTAATCTTGCTTAGTTCTGCATTAATCAGGACTGACTACACACTGAGGACAGTGAAGTAGTCAGCTGTAAAACCAGTGGGAGATCAAAATTTTCTGGTAAGCAAAGTACTCACAACTCTCACTCATGGTGTTTCTCAGATAATGGGCCATAAAGGGAACAATTGGGAAATTGCAGCAAAAAGTCAATGTCACATGTTAATGGAATAACCGTGAGGAGGCCAGAATCTTCAGTCAGGCCCTACAGGTAACAACAGTGCACATTTTAAAGATTAGATGAAAGGAGGCCTATTACAAAAATACTTGCCTTCAAAATAGGCAAAAAGGCCACCTGAAAAGTTTGAGGAATTCTTAGCCATTTTATCCAATTTACTTTTTAAAAAATTTATCATTCACTATAGTTGTTTGTGTAAGCATCTTATAATCCAAAAGGTCAGTATTCTTATATGTCATGGATATTGCAAAAAAGTCTAGCTGAGATAAAACTAATGCACCTTTATCTGGGAAGCAAGTACCTTCAAATGTTTTCTGATGGTAATATTAATGCTCCACAGTAGAGGTGATACATAACCACCCTAGAAATCTTCCATGTTAGTGCAATACGTAGTTGCTAAGTGAAATGTATAAATGTGTAACTTGCTGAGCCAAGTGACAGAGGAGCAACAAGAAAAGGTGCTCTTCTAGTTTTCATGCTTTTAAAAATGAGGGGCTTGTTGGGTATGTGAGGGCTGAAGGCAGCCTTGGCTGCAGGGCCCATGAGACAGTGTAATTCCTGAAAGGAGGAGGCAGAATAAAATGCAAGATTACAACCCTGAGTTTTAGGAAAGCCAACTTCATCTTCTTCAAGGACACTGAGTTGAATGTGAGTTAGTAATAAGCTCTTGCCACAGAAACAGCTAATGGTATCCTGGACTGAATTAGGAGAGATGCTGATCCTACTGCTCTACTCAGCACTGGTGAAACACACCTGGCATGCAGGGTCCAGTTCTGTGCTCCCCAGTACAAGAGAGGCAGGGAGCTACAAGAGAGATTCCAGCAACCAGCCACTAAAATGATTAATGGATGGGAGCGTTTCCCTTAGAAGGAAAGGCTGAGGGAGCTGTTGAGCCTGGGGAAGAAAAGCCTCAGTGGAACCTCATCAAAATAAAGGGTTCTGAAGGGAAGATGTAAAGAGGACAGACAGGCTCTTTTCTGTGGTGCCTGGTGACAGAACCAGAGACAAAGGGCATAAACTGAAACGCAGGAGCTTCTAGCTGAACATAAGGAGAAACATTTACACTGTGAATTTGACCAAGAGCTGACGCAGGTTGCCCACAGGTTGTCGAGTCTCCATTCTTGGAGATATTCCAAAGCCATCTGGAAATGGTGTGAGCAACTTTCTCCAGGTGATCCTGCTTGAGCAGGGGCCTGGAACAGAGGAACTCCAGATGTTACTTTTAACCACAACTGAATTTTGAGTCTGTAATTTTGTGAATGAGTTATTACCATACAGTAGAATAAACAAAGCTAAAAATTACTATGTTTCATAAAGGTAATGCAGAGTTGCACTTTTCATTTATAAAAGGTGATAAACTTCAACTGAACATTGCAAACCCAAACTGAAGAGTGTACGACAAAAGGGATTCTGAACAATGCAATTTTTAAACAGAAGAGAGTTATGAGAGCGGATTATTTGATTTTGGTCATGGTGGGATCACACATACTAACTTTAGCAAGCACAGTATCCTTTCACTCCCATGAGAAACAAAACTGCTTGCAGGGCTCTTCTGTACCCTTGTTTAATCTGTGACACTGCAATTGGAATTTGTCACTCTAGGAGCTACATCTGATGTTACAGCCTGAAGCAGAGCTCAACCAAAATAAACAATCTGCTCTATTCTGCTTAGACTAATACGACAGTGATGTAAGCCCCAGCACAGTGAAAAATGCATAAATGGGCTGCCACACAGAACATGCACGCAGCATAAAAACAGCAATACAGCTCACAAGTTTTATTACTAATACACATCATGTGTAGGAAGCCTTGCTTGGACTTTGGCTTTGCTACACAATGGTATTTTTTGTGTGTGTTAATGTGGAAAATATGCTTATTATTTCAAAAGACCCTAGGAACTTTGTGCTGCGCAGAGAAAATATATTTTTCTTAAAAAAAACAAAACAGTTGAGTAAAGAATTTATTTCATGACAACTTGCACACAATTATTAGGGTGGGAGAGCTGAATAGGATTATTTTATCATAAATATCCCACAGCGACTCAGCTGTGCAATATTTGTCCTAATATCTTGTGTTTCAATACAGTATTTTCCCTTCCCTCTCTGTATTTCTCTCTCTCTCTCTCTGGTATTTGATTTAGGGTCTCTGGAGCTTTGCCAGCACTAGGCTGTTCGTTCCAGTTGCACATACAGGCTCATTTATGTAAATAGTCACGTTGAAACCCTAATCTGGTTATTCCTTCTACTCAGGATCACTCCATCAGAAGGAGGATGGGGAGGAAAATGCTGTACATAATTCTGTTAAATTCATCAGCCAGAATGGCTGACCTTAAATCTAGAGCCTTACATGCAGTCATTTTCCCTTTTCTCTGTCCCCAAGCTAAGAGAGTCCTGCAAAGGCAACTAACTGAGCAGGTCACATTTTTCTATAAAGTTACAAGAGGTTATCTTGTTCAAATAATTTTATTTCAGGAAAAAAGAGGATGCAGTGGAAAAAGAAAGCAACAAGGTCACTTCAATAACATCACAGAATATTTTGCAACTGCCTTGCTATTTATATATTTTTATCTTCAAAGATGAATTTTCACACAGAGCATTTTTATATGAAAAGGCAAGAAAAACCAGCAGCAACAACAAAGTTAATTATGTAAATAAAGTCGTTTGTGAAAGCTAAGGGCTAAAGAGCAAAATCCTTCTCTCTCGACATGAGGCACAATTTATATGGCCCCAGTGCAAGCTTTCCCATGTTGTCCTGCCAGTGACCTCAGCCCTCATCTGTAATATCATTTTCTCAAAGGACATGAGGTTATCTGTTCTGGGTGAGAGCTCAGCTCCTGTGTTCCATCTCATCACGAACCTCTACATGAGCCCAGCTAAAGCGTAGCCACTGAAATTTAAAATGAGTGCTGTGGAGGACACTTCAAAAGCAGCAGCCACCCATTCACGTTTTGCAGAGGCAGAGGCGGCTTTCCCAGGCACCCTGCCCTGCTCCCGGTGCCCGCCTCGCTGCCAGCCCAGAGCGGGAGCTGCTGGTGCCCCCGGGGCTGGGCGCTGGCCAGGCTGGGCTCAGCCCGCACCCAGCGCGGCCGTGTCAGCAACCCCAGAACCCCGCCTGGTTCTTCCAATTCCTGCTCCAAGCAGCCTCCTCCACTACATCCTGCGACGGAAGGCATCGTGCTTTGCGTGCACTTGTTTGTATTCTCAAGCTGTATCTCGGCCGGGATGTGGGTATTTCCCAAAGCCTCCCTTCCCCCGCCAGCAGGCTCCCGACAGCCGAGATGCGCAGATCGGCCCCTAGATGGGGATACTGTCCGCAAATCGCTGCGCTGGGATTGCAAATTCCACTCTCCCAGCGCAAGAAAATAAAATTAAGTACTGACTATTTATTAATCTCTGGCCTATTTATGAACCCCCTCATCCTTCTTACATACTTCCCTGGCCCGAGCTGGCACACGCCAGGGATCACATTAAAGCCTTTAACTCTCTCTCATCCCTTTTCTCCACTGCAATAAGAGATGTTTTCCAATCACATAAGACTAGACAGAGAAAGGAAGAGCGGACGGCTGCTCTAAGAAAACTCCTGATGGTTCCTAGATAAGCAGCAGGCAGCAAGTGATGTAGGAACAGTTCTGTCATGAGAACAAGACATATTTCTATGCCTATGTTCAATATGTCCCATATGTCATAGGGACATATTTCAACAAGATATAATAATGTTGAAAACACCGAGGGGATGCATGTGTTAATTTTTTGGTTGAACTCACATGGCACATAGTATCTTTCACGTTTATTGCCAAGTAAGTTATCTTCTTCATATTAATTTCTATTTTCAGTTTGACACTTTTCTCAGCTGGTTGCAACTAACTAGCACTATATTGAAAAGTCACAGTAAATCCCTAGACAATACATTTGTTACACAAATAAAATAGTTGGGTTTTTTTTCCCATGTTTTTTGCCAGATATTAAGAGTGATTTCACATAGCAGAGTGAACAGTAAGGATATAAACAGATCAAACTATTTAGCTGGCATACTCACAGGTCCCTTTCCACTTCATTGCATCAGGAACCTGTTCCATGCTGCCCTGCTCCTCTTAAAGTCATTTCCACTTACACGTGGAGTGCAACTCACTGTCATATAAATTGGAGATATTTTATATGCACTATGTACTAGTATAAATGGAGAAAGGTATGAAGCAAAGAATTCATTCCTCTATGATTACTAGTCTCTGCCAAAGTGATTATTATGGTAGTTTTTTCTACTCTGACTTGAGAGAGAGATTCTGCAGTTTGTTTCCTAGAATTTCTTCTAGAAAGCTGGTATATTCGACTTTATGCAAAATAAATTTATAGAAGAGTTGAGAGTTGTTGGTGCTTCTGAAGGAGAAAATTAAATTATTCCATGATAAGTAAAGAAAAAAAAAAAAGAAAAGAAAAAAAATGAAAAGGGATAAAGAGCATGCATAGTGAAACAAAGCAGACAATCAAACAGAAGTAGACAGAATAATTATAGATGTCTGAATAACACTACAGATGGCATTTTGGGCATCACAGTTAATAAGCAGGCTGTTTCAGGGGACCAGCATGTTAGCACATTATTGCAACAACTGGAAACCAGCAGCTGAAGCATGTCTGCCTGATTATCCAGGGAGCAGGCTACATGCAGTAGCTAAACCCCAAAAAATACAGTGCCCAAATGCTTATTGGTATGACAGGTTCAGGAGCATATTTTTCTTAACAGTAATGTGCTTGAAAGAAGTTACCACAGACATAACTACCACTCACTTCATGAAGAGGAGGTCTCAGGCTAGTTAACCTGGTCTAAATTTGAGCATTTAGAAAAGATATATTTTTGGCAATAATTACCCAACTCTATATATTGAAATTAAATTTTTTATATGTCTGCTCAGATGAAAATCAAGTCCCTATACTCTTCTCTCTCTGTGAAAATTAATTTTAGTAAAAGCACCAATTACAACTGAAAGAGAGTTTACACTATGATTTCATTTTATTCCTTTTTTCACCATTGGAATCTGAAAACAACTTCTGCAGTTGCAACTGTTGGGGTTGAATGTTAAATTGCATGCCAAAAAAAGCTTGATATCTTGTCAGTTATCTTCTCAAATGAAATACATCATCTTCAGTGCAGCAAAGAGTCCCATTGCTGATACGCAACCCTCAGGAAATGTATTTCAGGGATGGAAGGTCTGATATTTCCATCAAGCAGAAAGACTCTTAGCAACACCCATACCATAGGAAGTCCTGAATTTATTATAAAATGGCAATTCTGTGAAAATATAATATATGATATTCTCACAAATTTCAGAAATAATGTCCCTTTTAATTTTCAATTTTGAATCATAGAACTCCTACTGATCCAAAATCGGACACCGACTCCAGGGTTTTAGCTTGTTAGCTGGAATCAGAGGCTTCAGCACTGAGTATCTTCATTCTTTTTCTTTGATTCCTGTGTTTAGATTTCCCCATTAATGACTCAAGTCTCTTGAACAGATCTACACATAAAAATCCTAACCTAAAAACCCAAAGCAAACAAACAAACAAACCAAACCCTTAACATTAATCCTGGAGATAGTGAAATAAATACAGGTATTTTAAATAATTTCTATAGCTTATTTATATAATTTCTATATATAATATTTCTTTTGAACTGCCTGCATTAAAAAAATACAGATCTTGTCTGCTACTGGGTTTGCAAAAAAATCCCCTTATAAGTGCTTATAAGCACTTATAAGTAGAACACATTTGTCAATTAAAGCATTTTCAGTTCCCTCCTATCTTCCCAGGGACATTAGAGGTTTGTTCTGAAAACAGAAAATAAATAGGGAGTGACTTTTTTTTTGTTGGTGGTGGTTTGGTTTTTTTTGACCGGGATTATTATTATGCCAGTGTTTCAGAAAGCACATACTTATGCACATCATGGGTGCAAAATGTGGCATTGTCTTTGTTAAGCTTCCTACAACTGGCAATAGACCAGCCCTGTCATTGTCCAGGTCTCTGTGCAGGGCCTCTCTCGTTTCAAGGGAGTCAACAGCTCCCCCTAATTTCGTATCACTGGCAAACTTAGTACACCTTTGTGTAGCTTTTCTACATTACTGCTAAAAGGAAGCAGCTACAAAAAAAATCTAAGAAAGTCTGTCATGAAAAAACACAGATAGGGGCTTGGCTTGGTAATTTATACTGGATAAAATGCACATCCTGATTTGACAGGGTTCTGTGGATAGCAAAATCTTGTCTTTTTTGTTAAGACTCCATAATTTTCACTAGCAGAGAAAAACAAACAAAAAACTTAAATCAAAGCAAAATGTAACCTGAAAAGCTAAGAAATTCAACAAAAGTCAGAAAACAGAAAAATGTATTTGTTCTCAAAATGTAAGTTTACATTACGCATATTTTGAGCATAATTAATTAAAAAGTGAATTCAACAAGGAAAATCAGGGTACTGAGTATTATTTATGCTCAGTTTGATTAAGTAAACTTTGTGGAAGAGGTTTTAGCATTTCTTGGACTAACTCTGAAACACTGCATGCCAGATAAGCCACAAGGGAAAGAAAAGGCATAAAAAAAGCTCAAAAATTCAAAGGCTGCCAAGTTCTCCATTGTCAGTTCAAGAGTTCCCATCCACCCTGTACACGGAAATCAACTTAGGCAGCACCTAGACTATGGAAGTAAATTATAGAAATGTTAAAGAAACATAGAAGAAGTGTAACAGAAGTTTAGTTTGCCAGCATCAGAGCAATGTCTCACACACTTGCTCTGAAGGAGATGTAAATAAGAAATGGCCCACCTCTGCCAGACAGGATTTTAATGGAGTTTGGATCCTAATATACTTTGGCATTTCTCTCACCTCCTTTATATTATGAGTACCTTGTGCTTCTTCTCTCTTTATCTTATGTACCTCCCTTTACATGCTGCTAAAACATTTGACAAAACTTCCAGAGACTTCTGCCATTCTACTGTTAATTTCACTATCAGCAAAATAGTGAGTTGAATTAATATCCCTTAAAAAATCACAAGAGTTACAGAAAACTTCTCCAAAAGCCCAAGAACCCAAAAAATTGCTCTCAAAATTATGATCCAGATCTTGTCCTGATTATTATTCTTTCTTCTGTTATTTGTCCTAAATGTTTTGTTGTTTTTTTTTTACTCCAAGCCCACAAAGTAATTTCTTGAACAGTTAACATGTAACAAAGAGAGTAAAGCAAGGGAAAGGTTGTCCTCATAAAGGGTACTTTCACCCAGACTGCATCAGCAGAAAATCAGCACAGTCCTGAAGCAGTACATGAAGTCATATCATGGACTCTGCTTAGGAATGGCAATATGTTGTCTATAGGCCACCTTCAGTGGAAATCTGAGATTTCATTCAGAAATATTTCTTTCAATGGATTCAGTGATCCTCAACATTAAGACCACCTAGGAACCAGTAACAAAGATGGCTTCTGAGTTCCAGAGTTTTTCAGGATTTTTCTGCGTGAATCCCTTTAAATGAAATAAACCGAAGTGTTTTCAACAGAAGGAGGATACTCACAAAGTTTCTATGAATTATCAGCTCATGAAAATGCCACTGTTTTACTAGATGTTCTTAGATAAAGTTGACTACTATTCATTATTATAATTATAGCCATACCCAAAGACACAGGGAAGAATGATGCCTTGTCATGCTGGGCACAATACAAAAAAGAGAAGGAAAGACAATTCCTAATGTAAGAGAGATAAGAATCTAAATAAACAAAAGAGGTAAAATGGCACTGGGAAATACAATGACTTGTCTGGAATAATAGGCACCTTTTTTAACCAGATGAACAACAGAGACAGCACGTAGGTGGCCAGAATCAGGATGAGTGTCTGATACCTGTGGTTCACAGCCTCACAGTGGGAACAGAATGAGTGTCTTTCGCAAACAATCTAAATCAAGGCATTTATCTCAAACAGAGAAAAATAACCGGAGCCTACAATTACTATGATTGCTATGGTCACAGGCCCAGGGAATGGAATGTCCTTCTTACCTTCTCAGGAAAATTCAAACTGTGAAAAACTTACTCATTTCTTGGAAAGACAGGCAAAAGAAAAATCAATTAGCCACCGTACTCTGGAGAGATCTTCATCAATATCATACAGTGATGGTGGATGTAGAAAGATGATCCTACAGCAGCTTCCACTGAATGGCTGCTGGGACCAGCAATAGGAGAACAGAATATCACAAACCCGAGGGAAACTGAACTCAGGGATAAGCTTTGAATTAGAGTGTTTTGCTGAGCATTTACAAACAGAAAAAGATGGTAGCTTAGGTTACCAACAAAAACAGTTTATTAATGGCTAATCTTACCCCTTGTGAGGAACAATAAAACCCCACAATTTAGTATGACTAGAGACCTTTTTTGTTTGTGTTCCACAAACAAAACCATGATTTTGAATAGAGGAAATTGCTCACAATAAAAGAGACTGTTGGAGCGCAGGTGAAAACTTTTCAAGTTCACAATTGCTCTACATGTCTCTTTGGGCTCTCTGTCCCTCATTTTAAACATATTCATATCATTTTGTCATCAGGATTTTTGTTAGCATAATGCTGTAGAAAAGTGAGCCTGTGAAATGAAACGGCTAAATCCCAGCTTTATTCTCTAATGACTGCCCATCAAAAACATTCAGATTACCTGTCAAAGAGAAGCTGTTTTTAAATTTCTGGTTTTTCAAGCCATGTGGGAACCCAAAAATCCCAGCACTGCTGCCCTTGATAATCACTCTTTTAAGAAAAAATAAGCAATCAGAACGTAGCTGACAATCACATTAATTAGCAAAGTGCAATAACTTGCACCTTTATACCAATTCTGTTTCCCAGATAGAAAAAAAAGTACTACACTTCTCAATAAAATAAGTACATTGAAATATGTTACATAGTTAATACTTATATAAAATGGTCATTTTGTCAAAGCATTACAAAACCCCAAGTATTTTCATGAAAGCTTTGACGTTCCTGCAAATTAGGCAGAAGCTTCAGGTTTGGAAGAAATATACTGAGGTTCTTCTGTCAGAGATATGCTGGACTTACAGAGAGAGGTCTTTTCTTTTCAGACAACTACCTAGAACAGATATTGAGGAACAATTACCTCACAATAAAAATCCTTGTATAGTTACCATGGTTGAAGTCACTATATTATGCAGATATTCTGCTCCAGAATAATAAGTTCTTGTTTAGAAATACAGCAAGACATGCAGACTGCAACAGTTATTATGAGAATAGATTTTACATTTAAGTCCCTTCTTGCAAATAAGTCTGTAACATCATTTATCCATGTTTTACTGATAAATAAATAATATTTATCTACCTCAAAAAGGAAGGTAATAAAAAAGAAAAATCCCATTTATGAGTATTTTTTTAAACTCTCTGAGTAATGAACCCAATATAAAGGATTTTGAGTAATAAAATCAATAGTGAAGGATATTAGATGTATAACTTATGCTGCTTACTTAGAACCAGTGGATATGTAAAGAATAAAAATCTCAGCTTTTCACTCCCTAAAAATAAATCACTGTTTTGAGCTGCATATAATACATTATACTTTATTATATCATTACACTATTTCAGATTCTAGGGACTGAAAAGTTCTAGGAGGGTGGACAATATAAAAATATTTGCCAGTGGTATTTGCTGTAGTGCAGGGGTGATCCTTATGAAACCTAAAAGAATGTCATCGTGACTTATTTCATTCAAACGGGTTTTTTACCTACTCTTTATGACAAAGATTGCTTTTTATTTTTATAAGCATCCTTCCTCAGAGGGCATTTTAGTGAGTATGACTTTCTGCTCAGAGATAGAAGCTCCAGGGCTCTAATATCCATAAAGGTAACAAACAGCCTGGTAGCACTGTCAGATGCATCAGCAATCTGACAGGAAGAGGGAAGGGAAAAGGAAGGATTGATTCCAACCAGTCCAGAATTCGAAATTTTCTAATGCAGATTATTTTTCAATATTATATTTTTTACTAAAGCCATACAAAATAGACCAAATACTTTTGGCAACATCTGTTATCTTTCCTCTTTTATGCCTCAGCTCCACTTCACTGGTTTCTCTAAATTTGACTCTTATACGTAGAATTAAATTACAGTTTTGCAGCTATTTATGTCTGCAGTTCATGTAGCCAAGAATACTGCCAGTTTTTAAAAGCAAATGAACTTGCGTTTTTCTACTTTTCTGCTTCTTTTTTGAGGGGATAATTTTTGTTTGTTTGTTTTTGGAGTAAAAGCTTCCAAATTACTTCCTCTGGAATATTAATATTCTGGATGGTAATATACATAATTTTCTAACACTTGTGCATTTCCAGATGAAATTACAGAAAATTAAAAGGAAAGCTGATAACTGGATTATTGACATAACTCAGGTAGTTATGGGATTACAGGATGTCTTTTTTTCTTTTTTTTTTTTTTTCTGCAGAAGAGAGACAACAGAACAGAGTCCTGTGCACTGAGCAGAATTTCTCTGACCCCCACTGAATAACTGCTCTAGAGTTGAAGCAGTTTTTAATGTGTTGAAGGACAGCCCTAAAGTGTGTGATAACTTAAAAAACACTGTAGGGTCTAAAAATTCCCCTAAGAACATGCAATAAACTGCCCTCCATCATGACAGACAGGCCTTAGACAAGTATCCCTCTATGTACTGCATAAAAATTCAGAGAGCACTGTATTTGCACACATGATAAAGACATCCATTATAGTGCTGAAAACACACTGGATACCAAGCACTGCCCTAATGATCAAGGTAAGTACATTATCTGTTTTACTGGACAGAATTCGGGAGCAATACTGCATAAGCAGCTGAGACTTTGTCTATACACGAGGCAATACAGAATTTACTCATAGAAGGAACTCAGCTAGCTTCAATCCTCCTAGATACATGCTGGAAAACTAATGGCCTGGGATAAGACCACAGTCATCATGCAAACAATTAAATTGTACTTATTACATTTGCTTTTTTTCAACTTCTCAGCTTTGAAAAAGTAAAGTACTTTGAGCATAGTCTAAAAATTCCATTGAAATTTTTAACCAAAAAAGTCTGCCCTTTTTTTTCTCTGCTCTTAATCAGTATTTCCAATCCATAGGTGCAAAATATAATTAAATAAGAAACAAAGTAATGCATACAGAACAGTAACTGTTGAGGAACAGTGCTATCCCTTAAGTCCTCCTCTTCACTACATTCATATTCTGTATAACGATTTTGTCACGGTTGTTTTCTAAAAGATACTGTATATGTCGTATCAAGAACATGGAGATAATACTTGAGTCTGTTTAAATGAAACAAGAACTGGCATAAGGTTAACTTTACTGTTGTTATAGCATAAAGTTGTAAAGACAAGCCAGTGACTTTAAACTGTTCACAGTATTTGTTATCTGAATGCTGCTGCAAAATGCATTTTTGTAGCCTCAGCACTTGGAGGTATTAAATAGCTGTCAGAAGAGATTTCAAGAGTAACCTTGTTAAGTTTTAACACAGATTTCGCAGCACAGTCAGCCTCACCAAAATTGCCTAGCTCAAGTATAAGCAGCAACATACAGTCTTACATAAGTCTAGGGCATCCTTCCCTGTCTCTCCAGGTCCAGAAAACTGTCTGCCACCCCATTTCTAAAGAGGAGACACATCACCCAACCCTTGGTGCTTCAGCACACTGAGCTCCCCTCTCCATGCACGTGGAGAAGTGAGGGAGGTTACTGGGGAGCCACCAGACCTTGAGTGGTTTAGTTACCACCCTGGACATAAATTGTCCAGGTCCTCACTCCAAGCAAATGAGAAATTATCCACCTGACTGTTCAACATTCCGGGTCAAACCAGCTAAAAGCATTTGGAACATGGACACACTATACCTGGGAAAAAGCCTAGTCCAATTCTTCACTGAAGAAATAACCAGACACTTGGAAAAAAAAAAAAGATATCTATTACATGTATAATTCTCTACTTTTATAACATAAATAGTAGACATGTGCAAACCAGCAGGAAAAAATAAAGGAGACATAATAGAAAGAGAGCTAGAGCATGTGTACTCTCCCCTCCTCTATCAACACTGTTATATGTAACAGGCATGGAGGAAAATAAAAATGAACCTGAATTATGAAAATTTCATGTCTAGAGCTAATTGGTTTGCAGTTCACTGGAACTCACTATGTCTGCTTTTCAGCTTTTTTCAGCTTTTCAGGCTGAAGGACTTGATCACAATGACCAATGATGCACTAAGTGACAAAATGAAAATTCAGAATAAGTATAATCAGAATCACACAGAAAATAAGCAGGCATTCATACTATTTGGTCTTCATCATGCTTTGAGTTTGTAAATGTATGCATAAGGAATCCTGTAACATCTGCAATTGATTCTTATAATTACACTGAAATATTGAGAACTTAAATGAAAACCATTTCCTCTAATACCAACACAGTGTGCTACTGTAAAATACTTGATCAAGCTTCTTTGACAACTGTATATAGTCTAGGTTTACTTTTGAGACACTAAACTCATTGCCCAACAGAATGCTAGGAGAAGAGGACTACTTATGAGCAATATTTTGGAAATATTTCCTATTAAAGAAAGAATAAGAAAATCAGAGAGAAGGAGATTGCAGTTGCTAGCACTGGAAATATTTTCAGTGTGTCACTGATTTAGAAAGTAAAATAGAAAGGTGCTAACAGATGTTTTCCCTAATGGGGAAGAATGAGAGAAAAGATTTGGTCTTAATTAGTGAGGAATAGTCCCTTAGAGTAAAACTTAGAGTAAAAAATAAGAAGCAAAAATAGAGTAAAAATAAGTTTGGAATTTAGAAAATTACCAAATTTTCAATTTTTGTGTGTAATAGAATACAGAAAAAAACTCAGCAAAACTCAAGCTCTGTCTTGTGAGAAAAGCAGGCCTGAGTAAATAGAAATTTGGGTGGGCCAACTGCAGCTCACAAGACCTGGGACCCAAGCAGACTGTGCTCAGTGGGATTGGTTTGGGTTTTTTTTTTTTAATTAATTGAAAAAATAAAGCTAACTATATGTAAGGCTTCCTTTTTCAAAGTACTGAATTTCCCTACTACCATTTCCTTAGTGGAACTTTCGACATTTTTGATTTTAACTCTAGTTTTGATTTTAACTCCCCGGCTGACTGAGTCAGGCACAGGGTGTTGGAGTGGAAGCTCAGTTGGCAAAACTGGTGAGTGGGTACCAGGTGGACAATTTGGAAAGCAAAAATCTACATTTCTTTCAATCCATGTTACATATGAGAAAAAGAAAATTTCCAGGTGAGCTACGGAGGGCACTGTGGGCTTCTCCCATGGGAGACAAAATGAAGAAACAGGTATAGAAATAACTAGCAAAGAGATAATTCAAGAGGTAAAAGAGGAAGACAAGGCAACAAAAGTGGTGAAGGGCAAAAGCTTAAAGCATGCTAAAAGAGAGGACTTACACAAGAGAATTTTCAAGAAAAGCCACTAAAAAAAGAGGAGAGTGACAACGGAGCTGAGCGAGGGCTCTCAGGAGAGCTTAGAGGATATAGGTGCTGAGGAAGAGAAAAAGGAAGTAGCCCAGAACAAGAAAGCCAGGCTAAAGTTTTCACGGAGTTAAGGTAGACTTAAAACACTGTCACTGAGCCAGGATAAAAGTAGTTATGACTGCATTGCAAGCAGATTCTCTGGAGTGGAGAGTGTGGCATCTGTTGAAAACACACAGGGCAACACGGTCTAATCTGTTCTGTACAGGTACTTACACCACGCTCACCACCAAAATGCAAATGCCCTCCAGCAGTGCATTAAGCTACATGATTAACATCTGCTAGTAGTTGTGCTAATTTCCATCATTCTAAACCAGTGAGAGTTAAGGAAGCTCTTAAAAACAGGCCTTTTCAAGGCAGGAAGGCACTTAATGGATAGTCAGGTTAATATACATCCCACTGAGATCTGTCAAGACTGTAAATCACCATCCTAGGATAGATTTCTATTTATCCAGAGACTACAGTGATCGTTGCAGGTAGCATCATGACATAGTCCTTGAAAGGCTAAGAGTTACGGGAAATAATTTCCAAGTAGGCTGCCTACAGTTTACAGAAGAATTTTACAATGAATACATTTAAGGGAAGAACCCCAGTTAAATCCCTGAGGCCTGACTCTTTTTTCCTTTACAAGTTGATCCTTACGTGACACCCAGTACTTTGAGTACTTTTCCTTATTTTAAACCTGTATAAGGAAGAAGAAATAGATTTTCAAAATCATGGCTAACTTCTTTCAAATTGTTAAAACTCACAAACCAATGATAGCTATCCATGTATTTTGAACTATATGAAAGAATATTTCCATGAGATCTAGGACAAGAATAAAGCCAACTCAGATTTGTCTTATTAATGCCAGTGCGTATTGAACCATTCTAATATGAAATAAGCCTATATTCTGGGCTGACACTAAAAGGAGGCACTTTGAGAATTCTAAATATGAAAAGAGGCACAGTAATGTCATGAAGGCTATATCTGTTTTTCTCACTAAATTTCTCAAGGAAATATACCTACATCACACTCTTATGATGTTTCTTTAGAAATGCTACAGAAAGATTTGTAAAAGTACATGTGGAGATTGACTAATACCCACGATGCATATTCCAGTGATTCAAGATCTGATTATAACCATTACATTGGGTTAGAGACTTATACTCCTCCTAAGCCATCAAAATTGAAGATACATTCTGCTTTGAAAAGTTTTATTAATCAACATTACAGTCTAAATAAAAATATTTTCAACAGGTAAGTACTTTGTAAATCCTTCCACTTTATGGCTTTATAGATGGAAAGATGCCTAATTCTATGTTACAGCACCGACTTCTAAGCCTTCTGATATCTTCATTATCTGATTCAATAAACATGACTGCATTTCTCCTGTTAAAGCACTGGATAACAAGACCTCCCTCTAATATTTAGTTTCAACTTACTGAGCACAAGTCAAATCCTGGATCATTGGATACCAGACTGTGATAAATATGCCACTGCTGGTTTGTTTACCCACCACTTAACTTTGTGATATCTTTTTGAATAGCGCCTGAATCAACCAGAAATCCAGTGGTTACAAACTCAGACATTTTTCTGCTTACCATTTACTCCTAAAGTAATCTGAAATCCCTGTATCATCTCCAGCAAGTTGGCACAGAAAAGGATTAAGAGAGTGACCAACTAGTCTAAAAGACAGCTACATCATTTACTGAACAGTCACTTAACCACTGTGGCCATTTACTTTCTGTCTATTAAGTAATGGTTTTAAGTATTGCAAATAATAAGCCTGGCAGTTTTCCTACAACTTGCCTGCCTACTACATAAAAAATAATTGCTCCTGTCCATCACAATTCAGATAATGTTTTTATGATTCAAGGACCTTGACATAAGGATTTTTTGAGCAGCATATTATTTTCCTGATGAGGTGGGTACCACAAAGCCATACTTCTAAAAGGCTTCTCTGTACTCCTTTCAAAAGGAGATAGAACAGCATTGTTCTTGTCCTCGGGATCAGTAAAATGTGTGGGTGGCTGCATGGAAACAGTATTATACAGTGTGGGTAATTGCTTAGTCGTGCCTTTCAGTTAACTAAGCTTAGGCTTGTTTATTTGTCTTGATTAGCCATGCAAGTCAGCTTGAATGTTTCACTTCTGCAAGAAATTTCCCAAGCACCTCAGTCTTCATTTTATTGTCTGAACAGAAAATTGATATTGATAAAGAACCTTTTTTGACAGTACATAACTTCACTAAAAAATATTTTTCTGCTAGTTTTGCATCTCAAAGAGAAGGAAAACCCCATAACATTACTAGCGTGTACACTGGTGTTTCTAATAAATGTATTTTTGCAAACTAAATGGAGGCAAAACTCTTCAAGAAAGAAAAAAAATCTTGATAAAGCTTATATATATATATAAAGAAAAATCAAAAGATTTTACATAATTCTCTTCCATGGGATGACTCTAACATTTTTGGCACAGTATATCCTAATACACTAGAAAAAACAAAAAGAAAAAAAATTGGTTTTCCAAAATAAAAACTGTTTCCAGTATTAAAAATTAGCTCTATTTCCCTCAGCTGTCCCCTGTGCTAAGGAAAAGAAAGACTGAAGCTCTTTTTCTTTTCTCCTGACAGCTGCTATGCCACAACAGGCTAGCTATCCTGCTGTGGGCTGACACCTCTTTGTCAAGCAGATTGTTTCCTAGTGCTGCAAAGACTGAAGAACTAGCTGAAATGCTAACACAGCCATGATGATGACTGAGGATAAGATTTTTAAAATGTTCAAGTAATTTATGATCACCGATCCCATTGACAGGTAATGAAGTCTGGTATATGCTTTTAAGACAAATCAAACAAGTGCTTTTAAGAGAAACAAACAAATCCACCTTTAACAATTCACTCTAAGATTTTTCCCTAGCTTATAGGGAATAGAGTGTAAAGAAGAACACAGATAGAAGATGGGGTAGTGTTTTCTAACTGATTTTCTAACTAATTTAAACTCCTCTTTTCTATACCTTGTATCATTTTCTTCTGTAAAGAAAAGAGTTTTAGGTAACTCCTTGTTATAGATGGGCTATAGATGGGACATCTATAGATGGGCTATAGATGTCTCTAAAAACTCTTTAAAAAGACATGTCATTCTGTAGAGCACATATGAAGATTTAGGAAGTATTTTAAAAATACTGGAAGTTTGGATTATGGGTAATGATAGCCATCTTTCTTTAGAACATCCCACATTAGATTTCCAAGCTCAAACCAAGCACTATGGAGAGAGGACTTGCTTTCATGGCACGCAGAATGCTTCAGTCCTGTTCTTACAGCCATGGATTCAAGGAGCTGTGAAACTTTACAGAAAAATGCCAAAAGGCTGAGCACCACAGACAGCTGGGAGCTTCTGGACAGTTCAGCACTTTAGAGGCATTCTGATCTGTGTGGCCATACATCCTCTGATGGCAGCTTGACAAGGTGAGGCTAAAAAGGACCATTAGCTACAGGTTGCCCTTAAAGTAGGAAGTCTAGTTAGATTTGGCCACACATTTAATGCTTCTGAGACAACAAATGCAAATGGCAGAACATAATGTCAACTGGGATTCAGGATAACTTGTACAACTTTCCTTGCAGAAAACCTTGAAAGTGCTTGCTGTGCTGGTTTGTGCCTTCCTCTGGAATGTCAAATGCACTAGAGAGCACAGAAAAAAAGGTCAGAAAGAGTTTGGGGCAAAAGTGCTAAAGATTTAATCCTGCTCTGCTAAAAGACATAGTATGCCCAGTGCAGTTCAACATGCCAGTCTGTATTGCTTGCCCCTGGTTAGCAAACAGCACAACTTAACCATATCTCAATTTATGACTGTGTGATAGCCACCCTTGGTTGCTGTCAGTCATGCATCCCCTAAGGAAATTAACCATAATCACAATTTTGCACTGTGACTCTGCAAAGACTTTGTCATTAAAAAGCATGATTATACTTGTTAGTAAGGTTTTAAAACTTCTATGTACAACTGCTTATTCTTGAAGCTTTGTGTTGGGAAACACTTGTTAAGGATTACTAAGCAACATACTAACTCACACTCTTTTTCTTTCCTCTGCTAGAAGAGCTTCTTTATTCTAATTAACTAATGTGAGCAGCCATTACAGCTGCCACAATGATATTATACATCATACACTTTTTAATAGAGGGGAAAGCTCTGAGTCATCTTGCCATGAAAAAAGGAGTTTATCTATCTAGACATCAGCGCTATGCAACAAATTTTGAGACCTCCTTTTTTACTGTTTGGCATTTTGGATGAAGTGATGTGGAAAGGGTAAACTGATTTATACCCTAAGGTGGCATTACCAGTATATAGCTCAGGCCAAGCTACTGTCAGAAAAGTAAGGTTAAAAGAAAACAGAGAGCTGATGCACTAGCTCAAGAACAATGGAAGAGTCAGGTGGACATCTCAGCTCCTGTCTCAGGCAGAGCAGTGCTGCAGACCCGATGTGCAGACAGACCAGAGCAAAGTGGCACAGGGCGAAGCAGCCTCCAAAATCAGAGCAGCACAAAAAACATCCCTGGGCCCTGCAGCTCACAAATGAGGTACAAAATCAATTCTTTGTCATTCCTTGTTTCCAACAAGTAGAGAGCTTATCTTTTCAGACCTCAGAGTCAACAAAAAGCAACTAAAGCCAGCCTCAGATTTTTCTGATTACATCATGCAAACTGGGTTTGAGGGGCTGGAACACAGATACTCTGATCCAAACATGAAAGATGGCAAGGCAGTCCAGTCAAGCCCCATGCTGGAGAGAAACTAAATTTAAATATCCTTCCCTTGATGCTATTTCATAATCTGTGGAGATAGATGCAAAAATGCCAGAATAATGAAACTGAGGGAGTTATTTGGAAAGTGTGAAGGAAATACATGTATGCATGCTTTAGACCTGTGATCCTGTGCAGAGTCATTTTACACTTAAGTGAAATTGTCCCTGATCAGAATTTCCTGCAATACCTTGGGGAAAAAAAAAATACACGCAAAATCACTTCAAGAAATGTTTCTGAATAAAAAGGTCAGAGAAGAACCAAACTGCTTTCAAGATTACATTACCAGGAAAGATTCCCAGAGTGAGTGAAATATCAATAAAAATAAGAGTCCTGAGAACAAAATCTGAAAATTGTTTGCTTGCAATTATTCGATTTATTTTTGTGATGTGCCTTTCTCTTGACACATTTATCCCAAAAGGATACTCAATTTTCATGGTGGAAATATCGCACAAAGAATATGGGATTATTTTCTAATAAAAACTACGGAAGCACGTGCTAAAAATATGGAAAATAATTTCCTGATACTCAAAACACTGAATCTTTACCTCCCTGGTTATCTGTGCTATTCAATGATTGAACAGCAGGCAGATTAAGATACACTATCTTGAACAAATAGTGCATTTAGTAACCTAACCAATGAAAGGGGGGAAATCTATTAAGAATTCACTAATGTACGATTACTTTAATAAGCAGGTGCTTTATTTTGCAGCCTGTACAATTGCCTTCATGAAAAATTTCAAAATATACAAATATATTCACACCTTTGCCTTGAAAATGTTTGTACATATTTCATATGAACATGGCCAAGCATTTAGGTTACTATTCAAATAATCTAGTCCAAATGTGCACTCATGTCACTATCTACATATGCAGATCAGGCCACTCTGTGACCTTTTCCCATATTTAATTACCCAATTTGCTCTGCAAAATATGCATTGTTAAATTCTAGAAAAAACAGATCATAGATAATACTTCATTATTTAGATACTTCAGCCTAAACCTAATAGAGCCAATCCGAGCACCCATGAATTAATTCAAGCACAAGAGCTTTTAACAAAAGTTATTGCTACTGTGATGCTTGGCCAGGCAAGTTGTTATACCAGGAAAGTACAACCTAGGAAGTGTTTAATCTACAGAGGTTTTAGTCTCTACTTTTCTCTCACAGTCACACCCAGAATTTGAATGAAATGAACTGCCAAGCATTTTATTAATACTGCATATTAAGATGAATAGTTATCACTTCTGCAGATTTTTAAACAAAGATAAGACATTACAGAGGAAGACAGATGCCTGGACTAATAAACAATACATTGACTGTTTTTCACTGTTATCAACTATGAAAAGCAATCTTTTTTTTTTTTTTTCAGAAATCAGTTGATGATTTTGAATGTGCTGATCTTGGTAGGGCTCAAATAGCCCCTTTTCAAGGATTTTGAGGGCTGAATTCATGGCTTTCCTTGCACCAAATGAATTTCTAATGTTTTCTGAGGATGTGCATGTCAGATCCTTTACCAGCCTCACATTTTCAAACATAAACTCTATATAGGAAACAAACAGGGCTGCTCTATAAGAAACACTGATCCTTCTGTACTTAGTACCACCAAAGAGAACTGTTCGTGGTTTCTAATATTTTTACTTGAAACACTAAAAGGTCTCTCCTTTTTCCTCACTATTCACAAATATCAGTGAATACCTGGGTACTGAAAAACTGAGGGAGGATACAGAGATATTTGTGCTCTGCACACCACTGAAAATCAGCTGCCTAGTCCCTTCTTCCATCTAACACAGAAAATGCTGCCAAATATGTTACAGAGCATCTGGTCAAGACTGAAGCATATTGCTGAAGACTAGATGGTAAAAGACAATCTCAGAGAAATGGATGTGGTACCAGCAGAGTGACAGAAGCTGTTAAGAGTTAATGTCAAATTTATACATGACCCTTTTTCTGAGACTTTGCCTACTTTTTACTCAAATTTGCAGTTTGGGATTGCTGTGTCTCTTGTTGTAGAGAATCAAACTGTTCGAGTGTTGCAGCAGAATTTTGCATAGCTGCATGACCAGAACAATGAAATTACCCTATTTATTCCATCTATTTGCATTGAATTCCCATCCCTTTACAGTGAGGTATCCTAGCCACGAGTTTACATATTCCTTTTGTTATAACACCACACCTGCTTTAGGTGCCTTCAGGATGCAATATCAGGTAAATCTTGAATGATAAATGAATTATATTAATGAGCACTGTATGGCAAATATTACTTACTATTTCCATTACAGTTATGCCTAATAATTTGCACCTAACATCAAAGCTCAGTTTTTCTAGATATTGAAGAAAAACATTCTTCCTCCAAAACCTATATAATGTAAAAGATGGTTAAAAAAAATAGATTAACCTGGGGACATGACATTGTTTACATGATAACATTTTGCTTCAGTCTTGTTTCCTAGTCTTGTAACCAGTACTTCATCCAATGGATTAAGTTGCATTGCTGTGAACAATTCTCCTGATGCAGTTTGCAAGGTATTCTTAATTTTGCATAAGCCATTTACAAATACCACCCTAAATCTTATAAAGCAGGGACTGCAAGGTAATTAGTGCAATTTGGTTCTTTGAAAGCATGCAGAGTCTGTGTTTAAGAACAGAACCTGAATTTCATCAATGATTTGTGGAACATGATGTTCATATCTAGAATTTGAAACTACTTAAAGACTGAAAATGGAAGTAGAATATAAATTATCCATCATCAGAGCCACATTATAGGAACGAAAAATATTTAGAAAGGAACTGATGATGCATGAGTTTCACACTGATTTAGCCTTTAAAAGGCTGGCATGCTTTGTTTTATGGTGTAATATAATCACAGTGGCACTTTTTTATTGTTCAGCTCTTTCCTATCCTGTAAATGGCATTAGATAAGTCTATAAATAATAATGAGGTAGCTAATTGACCAACAGACTTTTCTTGGTTTTGCTTCCTTAATGTGTTCTATGCTATAAAAACAGAGTCAGGCTGGTAACACTAGGAAAAACAAGCATGATTAGCCTTCCCTGTGTGTAATTGCACATTTGAATAGCTGGTTAAGTGGGTGTGTGTTATACTTTACTGCCAAAAGTTCAGGAAATACAGATCAATTGCATAAAGCCAAAATAAGCAGTAGAAAATTTTTCATATAATACTGCAGCATTTTACATTCCATACTAATAAAGAGACTTACAGATGTTTTAGTGGGACAGTATCCTTACTGTCCTCTATTTGGACAAGGAGCTTACGTGCTCAAATTCAACTACAGAGGAAGGATGAAAAAATTGTATCAAATACAGTTAAGCAAAATTTGCAATGTATTTTTAAAGAATGATAGTATAAAAATATACATGATACCTCTCCTGGAGTCTTCTAGGACAGAAGGTAAGTGCTAATGGGAGTACTAGCAGTACATGCTCTTTTCTAGCCCCATGTCAGCAAGAAAGGCATTTTTTCAGAAGGCAGAAGATTAGGTACTGTGGCAGTAAGACCAAGTGGCGTGTCCTACTTTTAAGAAAAATACTACCAGTTTGAATATGTATGGACTACTGAAGTGGTTGGAGAAGGATTCTCAAATTAATTACTCAGCATATTACTCCACCAAACTTTGTCTCATGCTGTAGCTATGATTTTCTCAGTGAGGAGACAAAAAACCAAAACTCAACTGATTCATAGGTATAGCCCCATAGATTTATATGGGCATAGATGGGGAAACAGTATGGTGCCCATGACATCACTCTGGTAGTCTTTACCCTTGCTTCAGGTGGTTTTGGTTTTTCACACCATTTCATTCTGACTACCACTGATGGGTAAGTAATCTTTGGGTGAATGTCAATAACGGGACATTATAAAAAAAACAGTCATTCCTTTTAATATATTCTTATAAATATTTCTTTATACATGTTTTTCTTGCAGTCAGGCAAAGAAAGAAGCTCATCATCCTCTCTGAGCTTGTCAATGATATGCATCTCCAAGGATACAACAGTAAACACAGAATACTAAGACACAGCCAGAACCAAAAGAAGCCAGCAAGCTGTCTAAACAACCCAGCAACAGTGTTACCTTGGTGTCATTTAGGTTGGAATCTCCACATTCATTCTTTCAACTCTTACTCACGTGGTTTATTTTCATTCTTTCATAAATAAATTATATGGTCATTTTTTCTGTGTTCTGTTTTTTATTTAGCCCTGAAGTCACATTTTGCTTAGCCATGGTACCTGTCTAGTATGTCATACACTTTAAAAACTGAGTGAAGTACAAACTGACTGCCAGAGAATATTACCTGTTCAATTCAAATTTAGTCTGGGTACCTTAGAAATTAGGTCTTTTCTTGACAGCATCCTCAACAAGTCTCACAAGCCATATGGGGAAACAGAGTTCATGCAAAATTTCTTTGATGATATGCACATATAATTTGATGCTTTTCAGAGTAATTATCAGTACCAGGCCTTGAAACTTCATCTACCCAAAGTTTACAACATCCTGTAGGACTGACTAGAGATCACTCCTTTCACCTCTAACACTAGTCTTGGAAAGATAACAAAGACAGGATCAGACTTGAAGAGACAGCCTCCAAATGAACCAGACAAAGGAAAAAGAACTTGAAAGAAACAAGTCTGAAAAAACGCAGAATAAGTTATTAGGCTGCACTAAGGCATAAATAAAAAATTGAGTACCTCCTTAATAAGTAACCACAAATTACGAGCAAGAGAGCAAGTTGAGACATACTTCAACATGGCACGTATATGACATATGCACTACACCAAGGGCAGTTATTGTGCTCTATCCACTGCTGAAGAATACTTTGCCTAGTTTTGAGCACCCAATTTAAGGAAAATACGGCTAAATGAGCTTTTTCAAAAGAAAACAAAAGAGCATTAAGTCTGTTGGTAAACATGAGTTATATAGAGAGACTGAAGGGATTAACTTTGTACAAATTAGAAAAGGGATAAAGGGGATAACATGAAGGGTTTCCAGTAGGTCAACAGACAGAACACAGGCAGAAAGAATTTAAAACATCAGCTTGCCTACCAGAGCAGAAGACACAAGACATCCCCTCTTCTAGTAAAGAACAGATATTCCATGGAACAAACTGCTTGGAAGAGACAGCATCTCCATCCTCAGAGGTTTTCAGGAACAAGCCAGACAAATATCAGTCTGGATTAATTTCAGCATATTTGATCCTGCCACGGATGACAGGTTTGATTAAGTGGCCTCCTGAGGTCTATCTACTTCTACATTTCCATGACAGTCTTCATTCTGACTTTTCCTAATCAAATGAAGTCTTTAGCTTTTGATTTCTCATCTCCCTGCAGACTCAGGTTTTACTCTATTTTTCCCTTTCTAACGATAATATGCTAAAAAGTCTCCTTAAGTTAAACAACTTCTTTGGCATTCTCAAGGAATTTGAGCATCGAACTAGTTCTCTTTATTCTAGTTCTCTCTATAATACTGGAAGTAAATAATCCAGTTGCAGGGAGACATAAAATGAACCAAGGCATCTATTATTAAGGACAAACAGGTAAATCAGCAAAACTGAAAGATTATTTAAAAAAAAAAAAAAAAATTCCACATCAATGGGGTGGGGAAATTTTTGTATTGACCTTGAAACCATGTTCCAGAAACTTAAAATTTTGACTTCTGAAAACTGGCTTTTTTTACAAAATGATGGAAAATTATATGAAGCTGCCTATGAAGAGATCCGCCTTATAGCCACTTAATAATTTTTAATATTATTTCAATCATTTTATTAAATATGCCCCTTTTTCACATTAAATTGCCAAACTGTATAGCTATGCAATTTGGAGATAAATATTAGATAACTACTGATGTATAAATTAAGCTAGAAGATGTTTTGATGGAGCTAGAAGATTCCATTCTATCATCTTTCCTTTGTTCTTCTGTCATCCAGAAGTCTTCATTATATGGACAGAATATCTTGTATACCACAAACAATTTAGAACATTAACTGGAAGTGAAAACTTTAACAACTAAAGAAGCACTGAGATTATTTTTTCAACACTTATCTCAATAATTTTCTCCAATCTAACACTAAATACATTTTACTAACACACGGTGCTTTGCAGCTACATTTCAGAAAGGACTGAATATGTGCTGGTCTGATACAATAAACACACAAACCCTGTAAGTCCTACTAAATTTGACCATGAAAATTTTGCAAGGATAAATAGAACAAAATCAAATACATGAGGAACAATAACAGGAAGAAGTGACACTAGCAGAAGTTTACCCAATTTTTTCAGCTATAAATTTAGTTTGGATTAAGTTTGTCATCAGTATATTTTGATTCTGTGTTTGCTCAGGCTTTGGCAACTTTTCAAGAGTTTTTTCAAACACAGAGAAATCTGTGTCTGTAACAGTTTGATACTGAAATATAAATGGAGAAGGGACAATATTTTTTAATGACATTAAACTATGACGTTTTGAGGGCATTATCAAAGAAGATGTGCATTACATTGAATATGTAATAAAAAATGATTTAATTTTCTCTTTACTTTTAAAGTTTAATAAAAATATTGACATGATTAAATGACTGACTCAAAGCTTCTCTTTCTAGCAACCCAAATACTTTCAACATTGCTAAACTGAGTTACTTATTTGAGCTATTAGAAAGATGCAACCTGTGATGAGTGAACAGAGAAGTGCATGACTGAAGTGCATTCTTGCATGCATGACTTCTCTATGTGATTCCTTTAACAACTTTTTCTCCAGGGTAATAATAGTAAGCAGCAAAAATCAGGAGTCAGCACAATTAATGTATTACATATTTCAGGTCATTCTTGCTATACAGTTACTCTTTATTTCACTGACCTAAAACAAGTCCTTTTCACCCTCTCTTCATATTAATTTGCAATCCAGGTGTACGTTAGCACCATACAAAAGAAATGAAAGGTATTCTTTGGGCTTTCTCAAAGAGTGGAGGTGGTCGGTTTCTGTCTCAGTACAGAGACTGTTTCTTAACATGGCTCATCCTCAGCAGGGTACACCAATTCCATGTGACTCCCCCTGGAAGTGCATGGAGTTACCAATACTGTTATGTTGCTCAGAAAGCCACAAAGCAAACCATAAAGAGGATATTCATCAACAGAGAACTAACAAATAAGTCACACAATCTCTCTCCGTACAGCACCTAATTTATTCATCTGGGCTTTCTAGACAGTTAAGATGACTTTAGAAAGCAGGCAAAATCCATCTTTTATTGTATAAAACACATTATCTTATCTCACTAGCAATCAATCTGATATTTACAATTAGTTAAGGATGGGGCAAGGTTCCCCAGCACCATTCTTACTCTGAAGCTTTCCTCTCATGACTGGAAGCTCCTAAGTTCTACCTTAGAACTTATTCATGGCCAGCCTATGTCCATTCTTTTATTTCTGCCCATTCATAAGTTTTGATGTCAATTTTTTCCCTTCAAAATAATCAAAGTAAATTTTTCTCTTATTTCCTGGAAATAATTTAAATAAAATATACTCTAAATATGATTCCAGTACAATGCTGATCTTCTAGGAAATCTTGAAGATCAGCTGTAAATTAAATAAATTAGAAACAACTCATAGGGTGTCAAGGAGAATGTTCACAGCAGACATGTAGTAGATCTTTCCGGAATGGTCCTAGATTAAGTGAGGAAGTCCCTGCTGAAGTTTGTATGTAACACAGACTAAAGGACTTATTAGCAAATAAAATCTGCTATTTCTTCTTCTATCAAGGGTTAAAGAAAACACTGAGGACATCTTTCCATATTCCTGGGGCTTTTTCAAGTGTTAATTTTTGGTTTTCCTTTCCCTATGAATCTGCCACAAGTGTAGCAAAAAAGGGTAGCACAAATGATACAGATGTCTATGCATTAATATGACTGGTGGGAAGATTAATGTGGAGAACTAAAATGGATATTAAGTAGGTATTACGACATACTATCAGGAAATGAGAAAAATTAGATGTGCATATCATATGTGATTGAGCATGAACAAAAAGGTAGAATATAATATAGGACACCTGTCCAAAGTTTGTTATGATGGTCTTACCTCTGGCTTATACTCTAGAGGGAATTTCAATACCAAAAAAGTGGTGATAAAGTAGCAAAGGTAAACAAATTCAAAGCCAGAGTTGAAAGCAGTGCAAGTAATAGGGACTTCAGACCAGGTGTCCTTTTCCAGATTGACATCTGATTAAAAGATCACTGGGTGCATGGACATTGACAGAAAACATATAACCAGGCCCGCCCAAAAGAACAGGAAATAAGAATACTCAAAGTTCTTATCGAGTCCTCTCAGCTGCTTGACTGCACATGGCTCAGTAGAAATAGTTTCTGAGTAATACTGTGACGAATGGAAGGAGGAGTGCAGGAGTGATAGGACAGCTTCTCTGCTCTTATCAACACTTCACTTATTTATTTACTGACAAGGTTACCTGAAAATATTTGGCTAAAAGTAAAGCATAGAAAACTGGGAAAGGAAGAAGAATCACTAGAATCAGGAAAGATGAAATAAAATTATTAAATTAAATGATTCCCAAAATGTTACTTTTAATTCTCCTGTTGACTCCTATGAATTGATAGGGCACAAGAAAATGGGCAGCTATGGCAGTGAATGTGCTGCAGATAGGTCCACAGGGGCAGACACAGCTGTGCACAGCTGGCACAGATGTTTTAGTTTTATTTTTGTTAGCTCTCAGTCAGACTTTAGGAGGAGATTACTCACAGTTGTTGCACACAGAAAAATAACATACTGGCACTAATCCTCCTCTGCGGTGGGACTCACAGCACCCATCCTAGAGCTAGGGTTACTTGCTGCTTTAGGCAAAGAGATAAATGCCCATTTCCCCTCCTCTTTCAGACAACAGTCATTAACTCTTGAAGCCCTAGGTGAATGTTTTTACAGTGCTGTACTTGTCCCTAGGAGGTACTGTAATGACACTTTAGATGAGTAAGAGCAGTACCTGCAGTTGCATTCAGGAGGATGAAAATTATAGGTCAGAAAGAAATTTCTCCCTGTGGTCTAATATTAGAGGTTGTAGTGCTTCATGGGTTTTTGCAGCTTTCTTTCAAACATCTTTCACTGCTCATTTCTGGAAAATAATGTTACATGGAATACAAGAATTGTCATATACAATGAAACCTACATTCTTATGATGTTTTGGTTACCCCTATCATCTTTTAGCTTGAGTTAGGATCAGGTAATCAAACTTCTCAAAAACCAGACAAAAAGGAGGTGTACTGGATTCAGGTGAATTAGCATATATGATCTCAGATATGTTTTTCCCTTGGTGTTCAGGACATGCTATAATACTTCCCTGTCCATATTGTCTGCTGAATAAAAAAAGGAATATAATACATGATTCCATTCCCACAGTTAAAACTACAATTTTGTTTTTAAATTTAAAATGCAATCAAGCAAAAATGTTCTGCACTAAAAATAGCTGGCATCACTTCCTGCCTAAGAAATTATCATAAAATATATAATATTTCACATGTTTGGGCAGAGTTCTTTATAGGTACCATAACCGTACTACTAGAATCAATTATTGTGATTTAATTTTACAGGAATTGATATGGTTTAACATGAATTAATGTAGCACATCAGTATAGAACTCAAGTATATGATAATCACTGAAGAGGTGAATTCTGGTGTGTAAACTCACCCCAAGTACTCACTTCCTTATGCCCCCTACACAGAAAAAAATTCCATCATACATATACTCCAACAGGTACTGATAGTCAAGTAATAGTCAAGCTGCAGNATGATAATCACTGAAGAGGTGAATTCTGGTGTGTAAACTCACCCCAAGTACTCACCTCCTTATGCCCCCTACACAGAAAAAAAATCCATCATACATGTACTCCAACAGGTACTGATAGTCAAGTAATGGTCAAGCTGCAGTGGTCCAGATTCCATCTATTCCCAGTCTTTCAAACGTTAACAAACATATGCATGGTATGAGACCATTGATTTCCACATATGCACTCATATGTGCTCTGAAGTCAGGCAGGCAATTCTCCACCTGCCTCTTCTACCATTCTTTTGCATTCTTTTCATTGATACCAGTTTTGGGATGGCACCTCTGTCTTCTTAAAAGCCATGCCATAGTCCCAAACCAAAATCAAAAAATACCTTCTCCCACACGAACTGCTTCAGTCATGAATGAGCTGTTGTCAGTTCTTCCACTAACAGCGTGTAAGGGCCAATTATCTTTTGAGCATCTGCAGATCTGCCTTCTCTTTCCCTTGGTCTGGTTCTTAAGCACTTTGTGACTGAATTTTTGGGTGAGCAATAAGAACAACTGCATAATGCTAATACCTGCTCCTGTGTTCTACAGTGAGTTTCAAAGTACAGAAGTGGCCCACAGGTACCACAGTGACACAACAAACAAATGCCAGTTCCTGCTGTGTCCTTTCAGAGACTGTTGGCTGAATGTTCGCTGCTGGCCACCAACCAGCACAACACATTTGTTCTGCTGTGTCCTTTATGCAGCATGGTGCTCATAGGAGAGAAGAGCTTCATAAAATCCAGTGTGAAACATGAGAAGGCACCACCAGTGCATATGATTCCTACAGAGGTCATATAGGGAAAAAAAAAAAAGCAACTCTAGAGGGAAAAGAAAGTTTACAGCTGAAGGCTGACACAGGCATATTTGGCCACATATCAGAACTACAGACTTTTCCAGCAGAACAGTAATTTTCCTACAAACTTGTAAGAAAGTAAAGCTCCTAACTGTGTTAAAAAATAAAAACCCCAACCTATTTCAAAGAGACTTGTTTTCCACAATGTCATTTCCAAAAATTGCTAAGCTCTGCTTGTGAGATTGCTGTAAAAAAGACTGAAAAGAAAAATGGGAACTTTTATATGGATGTCATCTACCTCGACTTCAGAAAGACTTTTAACTCTTTCTCCCAGAACATCCCTGTAGGTAATCACAGGAAATGTGGGTTGGATGAATGGACAGTGAGGTGGATCAAGAACAGGCTGAATGGCAGAGGGTTGTGACGAGTGAAGCAGAATCCAGTTGGAGGTCTGTAGTCTGTGGTGTTCCCTAGGGATCATTACTGGGTCCAGTCTTATTCAACTTGTTTGTCAGCAATCTGGATGGACAGGAAGCACCCTAAGCAAGTTTGCTGATGACTCAAAACTGGGGGAATGGCTGATCCACCTGAAGGTTCTGCTGCCACTCAATGGGACCTTGATAGGCTGGAGAGCTGGACAGAGAAAAACCTAAAGAGGTTCAACAAGGACAAGTGCAGGCTCCTGTACCTGGGGAGGAGTGACCCCAAGTACCAGGACTGGCGGGGGCTGACCTACTGGAGAGCAGCTCTGCTGAGGAGGATCCTGAGGACAGACTGCAGGAGCTGACCCTGTTTAGTTTAGGGAAGACTGAGAGACCTCAGACCTCACCAGTACATACAAGTATCTCAAAGGTGGGTGCCCAGAGGATGGTGCCAGACTCTCCAACGTGGTACTACCTGCTCTAGATGACCCTGCCTTGGCATGGGAGCTGGACTGGATGATCTCCAGAGGTCCTTTCCGACCTAGACTATCCTGTGATTCTGTGAAATGGACAATACTTGGCAAACCTTACAGTTCTGTATTACCTGAATGCATTGTTTGTAAAGCAAGTTGCACAAAGCAACCAGAGTGAAGGTTAATGCATAGGATAGCAGGAATCAAGAACTGATTTCTATAGGATAGTCATGATAGGTTTTAAAAAATATATGTAGAAGTAATTAGTACATTAAAAATATGTTGTTTTAGTATTCTACATAAATACAGGCCAAAATCCAAAATTTTAAATAATAATAACTGCATACATTTAAATAATCTTTTAATCAAAAATACATTAGAAGTTATAATTTTCTAAGTCATCAAGGCTAAGATCCCACTCTTGTATAAATATGTATTCACATTCATTTGTTGGGTTTTTTTGTTTTTGGTTTTTTTTCCCAGCAGAATTCCAAAACAGATTAGACTTCAGTGTCATGGTTTGCTTCTTTCATTTGAGACATTACTGAAAGTCTTCCTAATAACTATCAGCTTTCTGTGGCTAGGTAAAGTTTATGGAGAACTGATGTGTACTTTTTGTTTTACAGAATAGCCTACAAAGCAGCAAGGTTTAGGAAGAACTTAAATAATTGCATTTCCTTCAGCATGTTAGTAGAAAATAAACTCTACAGGAGTTTATGTCTCTAAAGGAGACGGAATGTGCAGCTACTGAACTCACAGATCCAAAGAAAAATACAACCTACTAAGAATCTGCCTTTACTTTGTTATTTTCTCAATATTCTAAAATTTCTCTTGAAAGGAGTATGACCAGTTTCTTCTCACCTCAATGGCTAGAATTAATTGCTTGATTTTCAGACACTGTGACCATCTACATAAGAAGGCATGTATGATGAAGAGAAGGCCTAAAGATTGAATTCCTCAAACCTATCTCAAGGAAACTTGGCTTTTATGAGATATTCTTTCCAGAAAGGAAATTGGTCATTGTTAAATTCCCTTTCATTTTCCAAAATATGCTATCTCACCACACAATTCAATGGTACATTTTTATTCCCCATTATTTTTATTCTGTTATTTTACTCCCTGCTTTATCATGAGGACTTGATCTTTTCCTTATTAAATCAGTGGAAGAATACCTATTGAACTGAATGCTAAAGAGAGTGAGCAGCCTTGCCACCAATATAAGTATTAATTCTGATTTACCACTCACAGGAAATCCCCTTAAACACACTGTATGATCACAGAGAGAGAAATCATTGCCCTAGCAAAGGCAGCAAAGACAAAAGTTTTCTGTGATGTGCCATTCAAAAAGCTGCCTACCTATTAAGCGAACACAACAAATTCTAAGAACAGCATGCATATTTTCTGGTGATTCAATTCCCTGTTGAGCTTTTACCTGAGAGGATATCCTGGTGGCACTCTTTTACAATTTCTGAATGGACTATCCCCTGTAATATAGAATTTTTAGAGAGTTTAGAATGGAAAATGTTACTGGATTTCTTTCCCTGCATCCTCACACTGACCTACAGCCTCCATCTAGACTCATACTTGTAACCCTACAGTATGATTGTATGCCAACATACCACAGAAGGAATATTCCTATTGCATCTATGAAAGCTGTCCTGTAGATACCTGTGGAGTCACACAGGTTAGGATTCCAAAAGAAGTTACAAGCCAGCTGTGAAGTCTTTTCCCTTGCAGTAAGAAGTACAGAGGTTTCTCCCAGTAAGCATGTTCACAATTTCAGTTCTAGATGTGGTAATATTTATTTCTATCCAATCCCAACCACCTTTGCTCACTAGAGACAAAAATCACTGTTACTACAACAAAATCACCAGAAGTGCTGTGAGATTTCAATTGTGTCACGGTGTTCCTTAGTTATCTGCCAACTGTTCTGGAGTAGCTCCCTAGAAAAATTAGCTCATCCAATCAAGAGAGGGAAGCAAAATGTAAGCAAGCCAAATGGAATAGTAAAAGTCAGTGGATCTGCAGGCATACTGAAGGGCTCAGGTCTGTTTGCATTAGACAACTGCATCAGTCCATGTTCAAACTGAGTATTTTTAATGGAATTTTAGAAACCCTTATATACATTTCAGACATAGACAGAGCCCTAAAGACACAATAGGAAACGCAACTCACCAGGTATTTCACTTCCTACATTGGGATAGTACTTCAGTGACAAAGCTGGACCAAAAAATAGATATTTGAAATGATCCTTTTATTGTATAGGTTTCGTATATGTTGATATGTGAAACACACTTTAACATGTAACATTGCTGACACTGTTACACGAAAATGAAATTAATTTCCATTTTCAAGAGAGAATGTCACTCTAAGAATTTCAAAGGGAATGTTTTTTCAGAGGAGGATTTATGATTCAAAATGTTGATTTGTCTAAAGATTGTGAATCAAATCTCTGACAGCATTGAAATGCTTTTCATTTATGTGTTGAACAGTTTACCACAAAGGGCATCAGACTAAAAGTCATCCTTCCTTCATCTGTATCTGACATCTAGTTCATGTGTTTTCTAACAATAAAATTGGTGTTGGTGGGTGTTAAGATCAATTTATGAGATACAAGTCATTCAGGGATGACTAGGATTTTGAACACAGGCCTATTATGACAAGGCAGATTTTGGGTGAATGCAGTTAAAGCAATGAAATACTGCCTATTGTAGGTAGTAATCAAAATGGAAAAGCTTTATCTGAGACTTCTAATATTGAAGAAGTCAATCAGATGAAAGATTAAATGATGTGAAACACTGAACAGGTAAAACCTATATGGGGATATGAAACCATTAAAAAGAAGGAGTTATGCTCTTGGCTGAAGTATTTTGCAATCTTTGTTGAGAAAACTACTGCCTTAATCTGTGCAGAATAATCACACTAAGAGAGTAGATATGCATAGCTGCTCTAATTGAGGTGGAATAGCCAGCATACTTGTCCCAGATGACTTGCTATGAGTGAACTACATTTAGATTCAGAAAAATCTGAATAACATTTTAAAGCATTCAAAACTAAATACATACAAACTAGAAAAAGCTCTCTAGAATTTCTTGCAACGTATTGTGATACTGCATTCATACGCAAGTTTAAGGTGAAGTGTTATCTTAAGTATGGTGGGTTTTTTTAGTTACAATTTATTCTCAATTTCCATTTTTAGCAGTTTGAAATTCACTGTGAGTTCACTGAGGCAAGCATAAAGTGCCCAGCTTGCATTAGTAACTCCATGACTCTCGAAATCCATGTAAAAAAAGAATGTGTAAAGCACTATCATTATGTTGTGCAGCTAAACAGCTGTTCAGTTTTTTCTCCTACACTGACTTTGCTATTCCTAGATGAGCACCAAATGCCATTGCAAGAGTTCATGCAAGATGGAGGTTTATTTATTCTTTCCTAGAGACAGCAGTTTTGGTTTTCCTTTTTTTTTTTTTTTCCCAGTAATTTTCTGTATTTTGGTGGCATCTATAAATGCCACCAAATCTACTAACACACCTTTGCTTTTAGTTTTTGAAAAAATAGGAGATTTCAATATTAAGGTTCATACCAGCAGTACCAGGCCTTCTGCTTAACAAATTAACCCAATAGAACTTCACTGTCTTTCATTTAAGAAGTTAAATAACAAAGGTATCAAAAAAAACCCTACTTCAAATAGAACCCCAAGTCCAGATGTCAAGCAAGCAACAGTAAAGTATAATACTTTCATCCAGACCAAATATGCCAAAGATATTGGCATAATTTTCACTGTAAACAACAGACAGTTTTGCTACCACAACACACTCAACTGTTATTTTCCAGAAAAGCATCCATTGGCTTCACAATCACACTGATTCTTCTGTGATGGATCACAGCCCCTGGTCCTAGTGATATAAAAAGTGTGTGAATGACAGTGCTAAACCAATAGAGAACAGCAGGGATATTGGACAAATAAACATCTTCCTGCCACAAGGCTTTGCATCAGCATTCCTTAAAAAAATATTTTGGATCCTTCATTTTTAATGAGGAGAAAAATACAGACAACAGTCACTTTAAACTTTTTGAAAACTGAAATTATTTTGGAAGGATTTTGATGGAAAAAACTGTGGTCAACCTCTTTTAAGATTTCTTATTTTCCAGTTTTGGAGGGCTTGACTTTTCTACCCTTGTAGTCCTTTGATGAAAACAAGACGACATAATTTATAAAGTACCTCATAAATTGTGAAGCATCTCAGGCTATTCTTTTTGAGAGAGGGTTCAATTACAGTAATTTGCACAGAATATATGATTTGCCTCCTCAACTATCTGAAATTACATATGTATATACACATGTATAATATTATAATTAGGCTGAATTCTAAAATTTTGTAGGACAATGACTTCATTGTACAATAGCTGTAGTCCTGTGGCAGTTATAGAACAGCTGTAGGCAAGCACTGAAAGACAGAAAAAGAACTACTTTGCCACTCAGTGAAGCTGCTGATCATTATTGAGACATTCAGAAATCTGCAGCTGTTGAAGCAATATTTGTGTTAAGTCTGCTTCCAACAGGGATGACAGGTGAGAAAAATCTGGAAGACGAAAATAATTGCCAAGGTCAGTACTCATATACCAACATGAAGGGGTGCAACAAATCTCAGAAGTACCTCTGCTAGTGAAAGCAGTTCCTGAGAGTGGCCACTGTAGTTTCTACCTGGGAAATGAATGGAGCTAGAGCAGACAGTGGCAGCACAGGCATAAACCCGGGAATGCAACAGCCACCCAGAAAAAAGGGCAGATTTGGGAAGTATTAGAATAATTTGCTTCTTAAAGTGTTGCCTGTCATAATACAACATCTCTCCCCATCGTTTTTAAATAGCTTCAGCCCACACATCCTGCATTTCAAATACATATCTGCATTTGTTTTTAATTCTCCACATGAATCCAACCACTGTCTCTCAAAGTGTGCCCTTCTCTTTTCTGCCAGATCTCAGAAGTAAGCTATGTGACGAGAAAAATATTTGTCTGCAGCAACAGGTAAATACTCTTTATCTGAAGAGCAACAAGCACTATGAAGAGGAATTGTGACAGATTCTTGCATTTGTTAATTATTTATTTTAATTGGCAACAAATTAGGTAAATCTTCTCCAAATTGAAGTCCATTTTGCCCATGACAGTAATTGACAAGCAATCTTCCTGTCTTTATCTCGACTCATGAGCTTTCTTCCTCCTGGTCTTCCTTTATAGCAGAGAGGGAGTAAGCAAGCAGCTGGGTGGGAGCATGGCTTTTAGCCAAGTCGAACCCACTACAGAGGGCTGTCTACATGAAAGACTTTGGATTACCCTTAGTATGTCCCAGTTTTATCATGGGGGTCACAGCAAAACACCAAGTGATTTTCCCATGCCCAAGCAGAGTTGCAGTTGGGGAAATGACACAGGTATGCTTTACACTAGGCCACACAAAGGGAGTTATTCCCTCTACAGACTTGGCAGAAGTAGCACCCCTAGGTTTTAGCTTGTCTCTTTCTTTGTTCTCCCTCTTATTGTAACCATAGTGTTTTTCTGAAGCTCATATCATATAAAAGTATCTGTATCTTTTTTGTTGCACAACTTAAACCTTTCCCCTCATTCTGGGTTGTCACAACTTTCTGCCTTAAGTCCATTCCTTAGCTTGTGACCACAAGTTTGGACAAGAAATCAAACAGCAAGTCACCTTGACCACATGTCAGGAAATTAAAGAAAAATAATTTTCTGGAACAGAAATCTCATTACACTCCCAGCCCAGACTCACTGGGACACTACGGTGCTTACAATTTAGTGTTAATAATAAATAAAGCTCCACTGTTTGGTTTTTTTTTTTCATTCATGCTGTTTTTTAAAAGGAATGATTAGGGATTTTCATGGCTACATGCACTCAGACACATAGAACTCATTGCTGAGAAAAGGCAGCAGCTGCCACTCCAAGGCTGCATCAGTCCACATACAGATGAACAGCAGTGCATTCACTTTGCTATGCCATTTTTCCTTTGTTGACAACATCACAACTGTGCTCTTGAAAGCCCCAAGGGAATACTAGGAGCTGCTTCAACTGCTGAAAAGAATAATATAAGAGTCACTTTTCCCCCTTTTCTTTATTTATTGAAAGACAGTTTACTTGTGTTAAAAGAGCCTGGCGCATAGGGACCAGGATGTATTGCCACTTGCTCTTCACTCCCACCTATCTCCCATCAGTCAGCATGTACAGGCTGAAAAAGCAGGCATAAAAACCATCTCAGAAGTGGCAAAGACAAGATCAGACCCTGTGATGCCAGAAAGGAGATCTTCCCACGCAGACTGAAAGAGATGCTAAAGACCTCTAGTAAAGGAAGTGTCTGAAAAGCCTCAACTGACCTTTCTTTTTTCTACCCTAACCTTCTCTTCCACTAGCAATGCATCAGTTCAGAGCAGTGCCCTGCATCCCAGAACCAGATCCAAGATATCACATTGCCAGTTGGGCCACATGGTCATGGCTGGGACAGAGATTTAGCCATAGGAGCTACAATTATAAAAAGTATACTTTGCAATACAGACCAAGGTAAAACCAAAATTTTCTGAAGCTTAAATAATAATAATAATAATACACTAATATGCTTGAAGAAAAAAAATCTGTGATACAGACCTTTATGTTTTAATTTAGGTTGCAATATCAGCCTTTCACATTAATGCTACCTTATTTACCCTATAAGTTGCTATTTTAGTAAACAGTTATGATTTCAATGATGACTGTTACAATTTCTCTGCATTTGTAAAGAGTTTACAGAGGCACCAAGAACATTAAATGATAAGCCTGTAGGCTAAACAGATAGTGACAGTAATCTAATTAGTTTAAGAGATCTGTTAAAGGATGGTTTAATAGTCACTACTGTGATTTTAAAAATGTTATGTTTAATTTTAAAGTGTTCTCAAAGTTTAGCTTTCAAGATTTTTTTTTTTTAGTCTCTGACAGATACATTGGAAGTCAATTAATACATTAAAATTATATTAACATGCAATCTCATCTTTTCTACAGAAGACAAACTATTCTTCCTTCTGCAGTGTTAATTATTTTAAAAAATATTTAAAAAATTTTTATTCTTATAAATGTCCTGAGTCTTGCTTAATATGAGGGGTAAATAATGAAACAATATGCTCTTTGCACATTGCTGCTGAAGGAGCTGAACAGATAATCTGTTGAAGCGCACAAAATATAGCAGATACAGATATTAAAGATGCTTTTTGGGAACGTGACTTTGAAACTGTTATGCCAGAAAGTATATAAAGTGTTCCCAACCAAGTTTGATCTAATCACATGAAGACCTGAAAGCATATTTACAACAAAACCCAAAAAAAAGAGGAATTTTTAAAAATGCAGTTTTACAAACCATACTCACTGATATCTTGCAGTGTAAGTAATACATTCCCCTAGAGAACGTAAGTGCTAAGTGTCCACTTGGGTATACATCCTTTTTGCTGTGGAAGAATTCACTGCCCTCATATGAATACCTGCTATTTTGGCATGGTAAAAAAATTTGATTTCAAATTACCTTTTTTTTAGTTCCATTCAATGGATATGGAAAAAAAAAATTAAAAATCCAAATTTGAGAACTATCTCTTGCTTTTGCTATGTATGTGCCTATACTGGCCAACATTTCACAATTAGGAAGGAGACCTTTACATAGAATTTCCAATTGACAGAGGTTGCTTTTTTTTAAAAAACTATTCCGTCTCCTGATATGCTATTACAGAATATATTATACCACAGAATCTATAACACACTTTTATGTAGCTCTAAATTTAATCAGAGATGTCTTCTCACAATCTGTAGGGCACCTACACTCACAAGAGATTGTCACTGCTGTTCTGCTTATGGGGACCTCCACCTCAGAGGAGATATTGAAAGGTTTGAAGGTCACAGAGGAAATCTGTATCAGAGAGAGAACATGAATGCAAGCTTATCCAGATCTAGTCTGGACACTTCGGCATCCTCTTTTCCTTAACTCTCGCTGACATTGTTTATAACCCTGTGGCAGTAGGCTAAGATGGGCTTTAGGTTACACAGGCATCTGTGATAAAGAGAGGGGTTTAAGTAAGACATCTGTACTTCCAAGCTGAGAGAATCATCCTTTCCCAGTAAATGTCAAAGAAACCTGTTTACGTGTAGGTTTATTCAGACAGCATGCATATAAAAGAAATCACTTTGTAAAAAGGAGATACATCATTCCTACTTTGCAATTGATAATGGATCACAGTGCCTCCAAAGTCTTTTTGGTTTTATCCATTTCCTCTCTCTCGATTTTTGTGCTTTGTCCCTATCCTTAACCTATGCCCCAGAAAAAGAGCAAACAGCTGCTAACAGTGCCAATAACATTCCATAGTTCATGTTCCCTTACTCTTTACCCAGGCTGAAGTAACCACACTTGGTATACATTCCCCTCTGCAGCATCCTGGAAACCTGCAGTTTGAACTTGTTTCTCAATTTAGCAGTAATGCACTCTGAACAGTAATATGTTCCAGAGCCAGCTGGTCTTCCTTAGCCTTTTACCCACTTTTAATCTTTTAGTGTTCCATGGATACCTCATCTGCTCTGGGCCACTGTAACCTTTGATCATGATCATATTTGTTGGCTTCTTTTACACAGCCTTAACCTTCCTATCGTGAAAGGCAAAGGCACTGCTAATAGCATCAAAAACCAAAGTAATCTGTCAATTAGTTCAGATTTAAAATAAACATGCCAGTAAAAGAATGTGAAGCATCATTGGTATGTATTTAAAAAACAAAACAAAATCAAAGATATAAACTGGTTAGATTTTTTATTTTTAATTCCCTATTAAAGAATTTCATTCATAAGCACATGTATAAATATGCATTTACATCTACTTGCACTATACATCCCTACACCTGCACAGGTGTGCAAATGCACATTCATTTTTTCACAAACACACATACTCTGCTTGTATATGCAGTCACAGAAGAGGAAAACTCATTTTTTTACAGAATTATTTGGTTATTAGCACAGCAAGAAATTGGCAATAACGGAGAGGAGAGCAAATACTATTTAAAAATTTAGACAAATTAGCCTCAAAGTATAGAAACAAAACCAACTAACTTTGCAGTTAATCAACATAATTCAGAGAAAAATGTGGTGAAGTGCTGAAGTCGATATGCATTAAAAATTTCAAACTCCTCAGATCTTGAGACACAGGAAATATTCAGGCTTTATCCTATAAAGTGTCTTTGCTGTTCTTTTGGTCTAGCAAAATGGAGAATCATACAGATTTCTTTATGCACATGAAAAATTTTAGGAACAGAGGATATAATATTAGCAGTGGTCATATATGTGGTTTTACTTAGTAGGATACTTTTAATGCAGTTCTCCTATCTCTTCAGCAATGTATCTGAAGGAAAGGATTTCCAAAGAAAAGAAGCATTTGTGCTCTTGTACTGCACTAAGCATATTAATTCCACTGTTAGATAGTATGGTTAGACTGCAGCAAAGAAGGCACAAAATTTGATTTTGTGTAAGCTTGTTTGTGATTTGCTGGAGAAAAAAAAAAGTTATAAATAAACACAGATGTTTGTGCTTTTTTTTTTGTAATTTCAATTTCCTAGAGATCATTATGAATCAGGAATAGTTAGCAAGTATAATTTACATTTTGAAATTCAGAGTGTGGTCCTTTTTCTCTTAAGAATTAAAATCATCAAACCTTATTTGCAGCTTTCGTATTATTACTGTTTGAAGCAACTTGTGAGGATTCAAAAAGCACAATGAGCATGTATGAACTGAAGGAAAAGTATGTCTCTTAAGCACCTACTTAATGGGCAAAAAGTGACCAGAATATCACCCAAAAATGAAGAATCAGGTGATGCTGTTTAAAATCCAGCATTGTAAGTTTATACTCTTAGGCAAAGTTCTCAATCCTTCACCTTTAGAGCACAAACATGATCCTAAGTACATGTACAATAGAACAGTTTTAAGCCTGAAAATCTTATGTATAAAATTTAATATTCTAGTATATACTCTGGAGTATACACTCAGAGACAAGCCTACATAGTATATTTCTGAATTAAATTCTAGCAGTAAAACTCACACAATTTGTGTCCTAATAACGTCTCTCTCTATTTCTTATTTTAGCCTGACATCTGGTATCACAGCAGACTTCTGCCACCTGCAAGGTCAGGAAAATGCACACATCTCACTGTTTACTGACTATAGCATTATTGGAAAGATTTTTATATGGGTAGGATGCCTTCTATTCCTTCACAAGTGTCTCCCATATACAAAATACTAACTGTGAAAAAGGCAATCCTAAAAAGGTACAAAACTGGAAACAAGCATTAAAACGATGCTCCTGGGTAATGGAAGAAACAATTATGGCACACGACCCTCAACATGTAACTATGTCAGAAAGCCTGAGAAAGCCAAACAAAAATGACTTCCTAGTTTGTCATTCTGCCATGGTATACACTGGCCTGTACCTGCAGAGGATGCTGTGGGCCAAGTGCAGCTGGGGCAGCTCAGCAGGATTTTGCACCCAACCTCTGTGTCAAGCACAGATCCCATCAGCCTAAAGCCTCACATGCGACTTCAACTCCCCAGCTTGTAACAAAACACATCACTGGGCTACCAGCTATCTCAAAAAACCCCAACAAACTCACACTTCTGAGCAAAGAGGCTTCTGGGTTCATTAAGCTTAAAAAGTCAATTGTTTCCTTTGCCACCCGCTAACTTATCCTGAAGATTTGTCTCAGTCTCATCCACCATGATCACTGGAATAGCATCTGTCCACCTGCAATCCTGACAGGTTGGAATAAAAGTATTTTTAGATACTAATTAGCAAAAAGTCATGTCCAAGAGAACTTTCTTGACCTTGTGCTGCCATTTAAAACTCTTCAGCTGTGGGCCACCAGAGGAGGCAGCTTCACTGAAGCAGCAGCTACAGGAACAAGCATGATAATGGGGTAGACAGCCAAGTCTAACCTCACACTCACTCACTGATGAACAGCTGATATGCTTTGGGCACTTGAGACTTCTCAGAATATTGTTTTCCTTCCTGGTAGGACAGCAAACTCCCTGACCTCCATTTCAACATGCTATGTAGTTCTTTGAAAGAGTATAAATAAGAGAAATAATTACTCTTGTTTTTCTTTTAAAAATATGTTTTTCTTCCCAATGCAATTCAATAAACGTCTATTTTTAAAGTGTACTAAAATTCCCTTTCCAACACCAAAATAATTTCTCAGCTGGTATAGGCACATTTTTTGTTTTCTCATGCAAAACTGAATTTTAGTTCACATAGTCGCCACGGGCCAAACTAATCCTCGCCTTATCACCAGAGCTTGGCAAAATTATAAGAAGAAGAATTTGGACCAAACCCTTCTGTCTAAGATACAGCAGCTAGAAGATGTCCAAACACCATAATTTATCCCATATACTATTCTTGAATTGAAATCCTAAAAAACCTGTTTCTACACAACCAGTTTGACTCTAAATATGTATCTAAGCCTGTAATTATGAAAACAGTATCACCTTTTGAAGAGTAAGTAATTGTTGATCCTACCGGAATAAAAGGCACTGATAAATAAGCCTTGTGAACATCCTGGCCAAAGCCTAACACAATTAATTCAGCTACAAAAAAAAATCTATCTGAAGTAAACCTAGTTTCTTTTAATGAGTTATTTTGGATTACATTTTTTCCCTTCTCTGTTCCTGCTGCTTGATATTTAGCTGTAGACAGAACATCTATGCATCCAGATGGACTAAATACCCTTAGATTTTTATTATTTTTTGTTTTTAAATTCATGTTAGTCCTTGCTTGGCCACAAGAGGCATATAAGAAAAACAACAGCACAACTTCTATGCTAATAACATTTGTTATTTGTTGATTTGAAATAACCAGATGCCTCAGTCAGGGAGTTACACTGCTCTTGTAGATAAAATCAAAGGCAGAGGCACAGATGATATTTCTCTTGAGAAGCTAAGCACCAAACTAAAGAGGGATGACAAAAATGAGCATTCTGAAGTTCGCCCAGAGCTTGGGTTGGATCTCTTTGCCATCTGCTGCCTGCAGGAGCTGCCCTGCAGCTGCCTGCCAGCACACCATGGCGGGAGCTCCTCACTGCACCACGGCAGGAGCAGCTCCTCAATCCGGCTGCCAGCAGAAGCAGCGGTGTGGAGAAGACTTTTGTCCCTACTCTTCAACTCCCTGTGTTAGCTGGAGAAATTCTCTAGACTAGTAGAAATGCCTGAAGATTAGCATTTTGTTAACTCAACAAACAATCTCACTGATAAAGGTTGTGAAGATATCTAAGTCCCTTAAGAGTAAACAAGATTCTCAAGGGCTCAGCAGTTATCAAGCACAAGCTGCTTACTTCAGCATCCCCTTGAAAGCCAATAGCTTTGTATGTGTCGGTTCTGGCTCCTGTTACACAATTTTTAGCCTATAAAATGAATGCACTAAATGCTCATCTGGCATGGTAGTTTGGTTTGTGTCAACTACCAAAAAGTGTTTGAAAAAACCAAATACAGCGTAACACAACACAGCATATTCTTAACTACTAACTCTTGCCATTGTTTACTTTGCAAAAGTAAAAGCAAGAACAAAAGCCTTCCATGTCTAGAATACAAACTTGGGACCTGTGATTCAGGGTGATTACAATTCATCTCTTAAGAGACAACGAGGCAAACTGACTTGCCTCTCATGTCCGTGAAAACCCCTCCCATGAAATGGAGGTGTATTAGTATTTACACTGAAAAAAGCCAATAGTTCAGCAGAGACTGTGTCTGGAAAAGTATCTACAGAGGGCATGACTGTGCATCTCCCTACAGCAGAAGTAAGCAGTTAGCCAGTGAACGCCACTGGAGACTACTTGCAGTGTTGCTGCTAACATATGCTTGTGCAATCAGGATCTAATGTCTCACCATTTCAAAGTTCCAGTATCTCAGACTTCTTCTCTGTGGGAACATGATTGTTTTGGGCAGGATTTCCCCTTGGGGTGTATGTCCTTAATTTATTGCTGCAGGGTTGAGTAAGGTACCGATCACAGAATCATTCATGTTTTATTAAAATTAATTTAAAGGGATTGTTGGTTTTAGGAAGCATGTACAGGACTGTTCAGATGCTTTGGCAAGACAATACCAGCAACAAGGAGTAATGAAAATGTTTGCTTTTTTCATTCCTTTCACTGTAAGATAAATGAATTCTAGCCTCAGAGTATACCATGAAAAGGACAAAAGCAACAGGAAACTCCTGCTATTTCATCTCAGTTCCTCTGATTTCTCGTGTCTGTCTTGCATTGTTTCTCCTGGCAGGAGTCCCCCTTGGCTAATACATATCTTTCGGATCTATCTGCACATCTGGGTCAGCATAATATTGTTTGTGAGACCTGACTCTCCCTACCAAATGTGGATGGATTTTCTTTATTCTCATCTCTCATTTTCATAAGAGTATTTCTTTTTAAATGCCTCTTTTCAGATTTTTTTCTAGGCATGTGAAGACGGTAGAAAATGATTGCTTTGTCTGGTAGATAATTTATTGTCTGAGACTATTTTAAGGTGAAGAGACACCACCTGCTACAAAGAGGTCTCATTTGCTAAGTGATAATTATAGGCTGAAACCAAAAAAATGGAAAGAAGGAAATAATGATGGCTTCTTGGAATATTGCATCTGCTTTAAAGCAAGGCTGAACCAGAAATTCCCATTTTATGAGGAAAAGGGAAAAAGAGGTGGGTGAGGAGAGCAGTCCTACCACAAGAACCAGAAGAGAGCAGACGCTTTCTGTTGCACAGTCAGCACTGTGCAGATGCACGCAAGACACAGCTCCCACCTCACCATGTAGAAGTGCACACCACCACTATGGGCACCACAAATGCACCAGATGTGGTATCACAATGGTCTGTACAAGAATCACTTGTCAATGCTGCATTTTCTGAAACCAACTTTTAGTGTGATCAACAGCTTTTGCTACAAGGAGAGCAAAACCATTAATTTTGTTATTGTGTCACAAATCAGAGAAAAAGGAATAAAATTAAAGTCCAAAATGACTAATCAAATTTGCTTGACAAGTACTAATTCACTTTGATCTATCGCTCACCATAATTTCATTGGCAGGTAAACCATACATATTTATAAAAGTGGCAGCAGGCTGCTGTTCTGTTTGTAATTTACAGTAACAAAGAATTCATTTGGATTACCATACTTGAAGTCCCAAGGTGACTCTGCCGTGGTTACAGGCCCCCTGCTATGCAGGATACCTAACATAATAAAGAACAAAGGAAAACAATGCTACACTGAGACCAGGGCTCCTGGGTAATCAATTCACATATTTACAGCTGAAACAATAGCTCTGTGCAAATCAGCATCATTACTACAGTTTGCTGATAGAAACCCCAGGGAACTCAGGAAGTGTCTGCCTGCAAAGCAGCTGATTACCCTGAGTTACTTATGTTTTGTTAAAGTATTATTGTTTCCCATCATAATAAACAGTAAACGATTGTTTAGGAAAAGGGCATGAGAGGTGCAAGCAAATGTGCAAAGTACACCTCTCTTCCAGAATTTTGGCTTGCCATATTGGTCACCAAATGCATCTGTCAAGAAAAGGAGGCCAGTATCAACCTTGCCCTTGCGAAGCACCATTACCAGACTCACCTGTCTGTTTCTTTGTTTTTTAATGATTGTTTCTAATCTTACAGACTTTAGAAAAAAACTGCAAGCACGGACTCAGGGAGAGCCAGTTTAATCATTCTACTGATGCTTACGGTTTTGGCACATAGGTGGGGCTGCTTGTCTCTACATTATGGTCTTCCTATTGGAAGAGCAAATCAAAGAAAAGGAAACCTCAATAAAAAGCAACCTCATTGGCACTGTCTCCCCTCCAGTGCTTTGCCTCATGAAGGCAAGGTGTCCCACAAGATCACGTCTTTCACAGTGGAAGAGATCCTAATTCTGCATATCCATACATTTCCTCAATATTTCTTTATTAATATAAAGAAAATAGCATTTAGGCAAATTTTAGAATGTTTCTTCTCTGGACTAGCAATTCATCTTTTAGAGAAGATGAGTCAGGCTGAATTCCCATGTCTGTCCATGAAAATCCCTGCCATAAAATGGAGAGGTGTGACCTTTCACATTGAGTGTGAAATGTGCCTTGCACTGATTTGTGAGCTATTCAGAAAAAATTTGAAGCAGAAATTACTTCGTCAGTGAGGGATGTTTTCAACATTTCCCAGAATAAAATGCTTACCAGTTTATTTTTAAAATGTTCCTACCTATAGAAAAATTAGATGGTCTAGTTGATACACCATTGCCTGTGGCACCATCAGAGTGATGTTTGTTTAAACCTGCTTTTGCCTCAGCAAATGAATACTCACTATCCAACTGTTCCCCATGCCTTCTGCTGAAACATGCAACAGTGTAAAAACATTTCTGAATTTCATCTCAGCTACAGGTCCATTGCCTTTTACAGTGACACACATCCTACATCTCAGTCACTAGCTTTCTTATATGAAGAACATCTGAGCTGCTTCTGCTATATTTTTTTTCCCACAATCATGTCTTCCACAGTATTTGGCTGACTGACCAAAAGTATGAGACCAAAACAAAAGGAAACACAGGACTGTTACTTCTGTAATACAGCTTTTGCAGCATGGATACATTCCCTTCCAGGAAACAAGACTCTAAGGAAGTCAAGAAGAAAAAGTCTGGAAACATCACTGCAAATTGGGAATTCTTTAGCTTTCAAAAAATGATGCCTAGGACCAGTTCATACGGACTTAGCATCTGAGGAACCTCTCTATATCCTGGATGGAACTGAAAAATAGTGCAAAGGGCATGGGGAGTCCACATCTGAGTAGTGAGAAGCTGAAATGCTTTTCCTTATGCTGAGACTCTTAGTGCTGTGTTTATGGGATGCCCATCTGCACATGTCCAACATCTTGGACACTGCACAGAGGGACACAACAATGATCTCTCTTCAGACACTGCCAGCAGCAGCCAAGTTCCTTAGTCAGTGACATTCTCACTGCACACAACACATCACAGACTGATTATGGACTGAAGTGTGATTGTTTAGTTTCTGGAAGAACTCATATCTGAAAAGTATTACGGAAAAGAAAAATAGGAATAATACATCCCTAATAATAATCTAAGACAAGAAAAAAATAAGACCTTTTTTTTTTTTTTTTTAAGCCTAACAATAGTTTAGCTAGAAATCAATTGTTGAAGAAAGTAATGCACTTAACTTCTAAAATACAGGAGACAGTGGTAACATTTTGGGAGGCTACTACTATTGTTTGAGCCCAAACTTTGAATGGGGTACTGCTGTGGGATGTACTGCACGAAAAAATGAAACAGAAAAAAAAATATACATGGTAGTTTTGTCTCCATGTACATTCTCTATTGTCTACTAAACTAAAAGTGCACATGTTCAGCTCAATCACCTGCAAAATTACAGTGGCTATGAAGTCCTTTGTATTTTAATTTTGCAGCACTAAGTGAAAGGCAGAAAAAGACCCAAGATATTCTGTTTAGCCATACTTCCAATACAAAATGGTCACACAACTGGGTTTTCAGAATTGCTATCCAATGCCTAGAAGTGCCAAATATTTAGAGAAACAGACTCTTGTGGAAACTTGGAAGCAGTGAAGAACAGAACTCAGTTTAGTTCAGAGAGGACATATGGTAATTTTAAGTATGTTACTACGTTAATTTTTCAAATGAATGGTCAGTCACTGCAATGAATTTCAAATGAAGACAGGGCAGAGGAAATCTGTCAAAGACAGAAAATAAATTAAAAAAAGACATAATGAAGTATCGAAAGTGAAAAGCCAGACACTGCACAATCTCCAAGAAGATATCTACTGGAGAAAATGAAATTAATTTTGTGGCTCTAACAAATGAAATACAATTTTTTTGTTAAAAGTTGTTACCTAGCAGTTGGTCAAGCTTAGCTCCAAATCCAAATGCTACATACAAAAGAGATTCACATGGAAATAATTTTTCATGCACTCAGGGTAAATAGAACTCCAGACAGTAAATAAAGCACAAATAGGGTGCAATTCTCAATTCAAAGCATTTTGATTTTAGTTCAACTCAAACAACATAAGTTCATATAAAATGCAGAGAAACAAGAGAACAAAATAAATAGAGGAAAAAAAAGTCTTGTACGACAGGACATGAAGTCAATCCAGTCCAGAGAAGTAGAGTAAATGAGAGATATAAAGAATAAAAAAAATAAACTATAGTTTGAAAAGAAAGTGTGCCTATTGTTTTGTGACTGAGAATCATCACTTGTAAAATATATCCTTCTACAGGCAACTGATAGTGGGGAACAACTAAATTACATGTTGTTTACTAAGAAACAATTAAGTAAAATTTTGGATAAAATTAAGAGTACCAGAAAATTTACAGTAAAAAAATGAAAAGAATTCCTCAGGGTAAAACCTAAGAAGATGCAGAATACAAACTTCAATAGGATATTCTACAGGTTCTGTTCTAAAAAGTCCTTTAATCTAGATGAAACTTCAGAGGCCTTCTTACAGAATAATCTTACACTGGAAAGGTAGTCCTGATAAATTTAAAAGTTTTGTTGTTTAGGGGTTCTTGTGTGGTTTTTTTAGTTTGCGTTTTTTTTTTTTTCCTTTTTCTGAGCATATGTAGCTGAACCTGGTATCCGTGACATTATGAAAAGATGTTTTGGGATATCAAAAAACATGAAGCAAGTGGCACAATTCTGTGATAGGCACAAAGCTGGTGTGATTCTGGTCTCTAGAATGGTTTTTCCAGATAAAAGGTAAAGAAGTACACGAATGGTTGTAGGAGATCAATCCATGTTGGTTCTGCTTTTGTGGTGTACCTCGGCAAGCATTACTTTCACTGCTACAGCATCCCACAGCAATGACAATTGCACCTTTATATTTGACTCAATTATTAGGCATTTAACTTAATAAGCCTTTAAATTCCAAGGTAAATATATATCTTTTTTGGTATTTGGTTAAAATATGCTTCATGAATTGTTTTACTCTCTTGAAGGGCAAAAGTATTTCAACAACCTTGACTGTCAAAATATACATGTAGGTCACAAAGCAAATAATGCTTCAGCTGCAAAGCTCTGTTTTCAGAAGTTCCCATGAAATTATCTCTTTCCCTAGAAGGCATCATTAAAAGAGACTTAGAAAAACAGAATAAAATAAAATTTAAAAAAAAAAAGATCATTCTGAAGGCAGAGGTTCAGAAGTTGTTAATAACTCACCCAGCAGTGAAAATTCATGTCATAGCCATTTAAGATTATGACAATAAAACTCTACTCATAAAATCAGCACATAAAATATTTCACTCCATAAAACTTTCTAATTGTTTTTGTTTTTTTTTAAATCAAAATACAAAACTGGAGGTTGCCAATCAAATACAAATACACTAGAATTCTGGGGTGGTGTATAAAAAGGAAATACTTGCAAATCTAAGAAGAAATTAAGTAAGGACTCTCTCTGTAGAATGAGTTGAAGAGGTAGATACTTGGCAGAGACAGAGAGAACATACTCAAGCATAAGCACACATGAGCAACAAAGCATCGAGAATCTGATAACAGTGAAGCAGCCTAAGGAAAATAATGTCACTTGAATTAAAACTTATGAAGATTCTAAATTTATTTTTCTTTAGATTGCTCAATATTGAAGCCATGAACTGTCAATTGTGTATAAATACATAGTTGAAGACAACTTTCCACTATCTTAAAAAAATTCTTTGTCTTGGAATACATAAGGATGGTATTGTTGACTGTATTTGTTTGTTTTTTGTCTCCTTGTCTGAAATTGTAAGCAATTTTGTTCAACCAGCCATAGTTTTTCAGAAGAATATTTTCTGAATCCTTCCTGGTAAAAATGTATCAGAATACAGAAAATATCTCCTTTTACAGAAAAAAATCCAAACCAAACAAACCAATAAACCCTATAGAACTCTCCGCACTGGGTCTCAAACCCAGAAGGAAAATCCCACCCATGGAAGAAGTTAACATTCTCGCCAGAATGTGATACTTAATCCCTAGTCTCACACTGGTGAGAGAGATCTTTAAATCTTTTAAAGCAGGGGATAAAAACACTTATTTGCAACTTGCTCCATGCATACTTTGATTGGTTTAACAGCTCTTGGCCAGATAGTAATTTCCCCCATAAAATAATTCTAATAGTGACAAATCTTATTTGTAAACCTAAAATTTTTCTAGAACCTGAACGTATACCATATTCTTGGCTATGCAACAACCCTTGCTGGCTGCTTGCCTCTCCCAGCAATATGCAGGCAGTAAGCCACCTATGTCAGCTGATTCAGTGAAGTTAGCAATTTTATGCTAACCCCACGAGCTGAGCAAAACAGCAAAGCTGCATAAATGAAAAAAGCACATAATGACTGCAACCGTACAGACAAACTTCTCATGTCTGCAAAATGTTGAAAAACAAGAAGTTCTGCACAGGAAAATTATAATTTGTCAAGGACCACAGTTAAGAAAAAGTAGGCTTCCTCACTTTGCTCTGCTGTAAGTCAAACCTAGAAGGTGCCGAGCAAGCAAGCCTTCCAATACTTCTTTCAGCAAATGAGGGAAGCAGCTGGCATAATCAGACCCCACCTGATAGTACAACATTCTGCAATAAAAAGTCTGGGACGTTTAGAGTGCCAGTCAAGCCACAGTATATGATAACCTGTAAAACCTGCAAAAGGTACTCATGCCACCTCACAGTATTGCACACATCATCGCTGAATGACTCAATTTCACAAGCAATATCAAAGAATCTGAAGAAACCCCAAAAGGGTGCAGTGGTTCCACACATTTGTGCTCTTCAGCACTGTTCAATTTTTTTTTTTTTTTTTTAATTTTTGTTGTCTTGGCCCCAGTATTTTTTCTCTGACAGGTAATGAACACAAAAAAGCACTCGTATAGGTCTGAGTTTGCAAAGTCTTCCTCATTCATTTATTTTCCTTTCCACAGGCTATTGTTATGCCAGCTACACAAGCAGCCTTTCAGAAATCCAAGGCACAAAGTGGACTGTGTGTCAATACATACAGAATATTTCACCTACAGGCAACTGAGCCTAGATCAAGTTATTTCCCTGGTTCCTGCTGTTAGTTAAATAACCATTTTTCCCTAAAAATTATTGACTTCATGCTTATTGTACTAACTGGCACTGCAAATCCACTCTAATTAAACTTAAGAGAAGTATAGTGTCATTAAAGCAGCAAAGAAAGTTTAAATATCAAAGAATCATGATAGTGTATGGAGACCAAGAATTATTTTTTTTAAAAAAGAAACATCCACTAGAGAACCTCCAATAACTGAACAAGGAAGGAAGGTTCCCATTTTCAGTTCCTAAATCAGTTTTGTATTTTAAGCTTGTTTATTACCACTGAAAAGGTAACTCATCTGTCTCAAGTCCTGAAATCCATCCACCTGAAGACAGTCAGCCCCACTGAGATTTTGAAAATACCTCTGCTTATGGTATCTGTGTACCTTTCTTCATGGCTCTCGAAATTTAGATATTGTGACCTCACCTTGACAAGAGAAGCTATTAGAGAAGAAAAAATTTGTAAGGGGTAATTGAAAAAAAGAACCTGAGAATAATAAGCATTCTTCTGTTGGCATATTTAGACACTGCTCACACGTTTAAAGTCAAGCATATGTTTAAATAACATCCTGTTCTAGAACTTGAGTACTCACAGCTTTGCAGAATCAATCTTTCATTGGCATATGATTATGGGCACAGTAGGAAAAGCTATGCTAAAATAAAATAAATAAAACTGCCATGCAATGTAGAAAATTCAACTGAATGTTGAAATCCCCAATTCTAAAAATTCATCTTTTTACCTGTAGGATGTTTTTCCACTCTGGCATATGGCAAACAATAAGATGGATATCAGTAAATGCTAAGTGGAATTTTTTTTTTAAAGATAGCCATTTTAATGCAATATTCCACCCAAGTGTCAAAAACTATTACTTAACATTAGTACCTAAAACTGAGGACAATGTAATACTGCCCAGCCTGCTTCATACTGAATTTTTGAAAAATCTTTTTTTAGTAAAATTCAACTACATGACTGTGTACTATTCGTATAAAACAATTAGAAATATTTTTTTAAAAATAAAAAAAAAATATGTAAAGATGCTTGCTGGTATCAAAAACAACCCCTTGAACATTCTTGGCAGATCTAATGAGAAGCCTTCATTCTCTTTTTCCTCCCCTTTTCCTTTTTTTGCTTCAACTTAAAAAAAGAAATATTCTTTGCAGAATCTATTAAACACAGCAGGGAGAAGGAAGAGGCAAGGGAAGAAAAGAATTCAAAGGATATTCTTCTGACTTCCTTAGGAGCTTAATACAATCTTATGAATCTTGTAGAAAAAGAAATAACATATTCATACATTTGGAAAAGAACAAACTCAAAACAAGGAAAGGAACACAAACACAGAATAATAGTGTCCTATTTCTTGATCAGCAACAAGAATCCAAAGGAATGCTTACTTTTCTGTAACATATTTTGAAAGGCCAAGAATATTGGCCAACATGCTAAGAAAAAAAATTACTTTCATCAGAAATATTTTTAACATTTTTTTAAGTACTAGCATTTATGCTTTAACCCTCAGAAAAATACCATCTGAACTGCAAATATGCATAAAGTATTTTCTAAAAAACAGGAAGCTCTTTATGCAAATATGCATAAAGTATTGTCTAGAAAACAGGAAGCTCTGGGACAGTATGATCAAACCAGTAAATATCTCTCTGAAAACAGGGGGTCATTACAAGGCACCAGGATACCCAGTAAAGTCAAAGATAAGTCATATAAAATACATTTTTCATATGCATACAGACTAGCTCAAATAATCAGAAAAGACAGCAAAGGTTTGAGAAAAGAGCTCTTTGCAGTGAAATTCATTCTCATGACAGCGGACATTTCCAGAACTGCCTTATTTTCAAAAAAACCAAACCCAAACTCTCCTGAATATTCACTATTAGATCTGCTTCCTGTTATGAAAAGCATTATAAATCCTACCTCACATTGAGATACTCATTAAAGACATTCCATGACTACTCCTTGGATGTGAGGATATCACTCAAAAAGTGCAGGATGATTAGATTGGATGAGTCTAGGCTCTGACCAAGCAAAGCATATACACCTGCATTTATATCCTGTTGGTTTTGAAGAGATTTTTCAGATGCAGCAATCTAAACACAGTTTTAACTACTTACTGGGATGAGGTCACAGTTTGGTTCTAAATCTTCTGCAGAATGCAAACCACCATAGAGACTCAATCAACAAAATAAGGATACTTCTACAGAAATATTTTATTCGTTGCTAATATAAACAACACATTTTATTAAACGAAAGAGATCAGAGAAGAACAAAAACAATTCTCAGGAGATTCAATTTCTTTGGGAATAGGGAAATGCACTACCATAAGAGTAGAAGTTGCCAAGTAGCCAACTAATATCTGTATATTCTCCCCAATCTTTCTAGCTTCAGAAACTAGAATACCTTAACTTTGAGACAAAAACCCAACAAAAATGTCTCCACTTTTGGTACCCAGATTTTTTAACAAGGAACACAAAAGGCAGGGGTGCAGGGAATGCTACATTTTATACTTCTGTACCTTGGCACATTACAGAAGTTTAGGGCCAGCTACCATTCAGTCTTGCCTTTTGTTTTTTCATCACTAGCAAAAATTCTTTTAATGCCTTCTGCTAGTTTAATGACTTATTAAAACAATAATCCTTACATCCCTATTCATGTAATACAAATTTGATTTTAAAGACACAAAAATTGGCAGCAAGATTGAGAGGGATGTGTAGAATGCTTTAAATTGTATTTTATTTCTCAATTCTGACTTCCAGTAGGTCAAAACCAAAACATAATTCCAATACAAACGCAGACAGCAGAGAAAGTTAAAAGTACAATAATTTACAAACCTCTAATTAATGAATAAATTAATTTTTTAAACCAGGTTTTCACAGTTTGCCAATGTTCCTAAATAATAAATGTACTACTTTTTGGAATGTAGAAAATGGCATATTTTCAAATAACCCTTCTTACTGTTGAAGGACATGAGGTTTGAAATGCAGGGCACACTACATGCTATTCACAAGCACCACTTTGTTTTCAGGTTTAGGTAATGATAACTCAACTTTTCATCTTCTTACTGTGCCAAAGTTTATGCCATGTAAAATCAATAAAGCAACACAAAATATCTGAGTAGCTGAAGGAGACACTTAGTACACCAGACATACAGAGCACTTAGTCTTTAAAACATGAAACTGGTCGTAATAAGATAATTCATAGAATCTGTAGCACAAAAATTAAATAAAGAGAAAAGTACTACAGATTGCCTCAAGCCAGAATCACCTAATAGCATTATAAGAGAAAGGAATTACCATTAGAGTCTATGAGATACTCTAAGCACCCCTCAAGGGCCTGCACATGCTTCACTTGCTTTATGTGAAGCCTTGCATCCCTCAGAGTACAATTTTGTTAATCAGTTTTCAAGGTCACAGCTGAATGCAAGAGGGACAGGCTGTGCATCTGTAAAAGATACTTATTTCTGGAAAAAGTCATGGCTCTATTTATGGGAAGATGATCTGCAGTGATGCAGTACACAAGTCAATCTGCAAACACTTATATCATAAAAAAAATACTCAAATCCACAAAATTGTTTGCATAATCAAAGTCTAAAGGGTCAAGGTAAGAGAAATGTCTTTTTAATTAAAATTACTTTAGCAGATACATGCATAAACATGTCCCCACAAAACAATAATGACTATTTCTCCTGAAATTATGGACATATTGGAAGGACAAGACAGAAAAAGCAGCTATTTCTAAAAATCCCAATGATAGAGGTCTTTAAAATGCTTTTTCTCTCTCTTAAAACACACTTAAAGTATTTTTCTTTAAAAACAAAACTAAATTACAAATGCATTGAACTGAATAAATGACTTTCTGAAGCTGTTTTATGTTTATATAACCAGACCGAACCATATTGCAGCATCACTCTCACCACCTGCTTTCTAATCAGGACATGCTCTGACACCTTTTGAGGCACATATAGCAAAAGTGAATAAATATAACTTCTTTTGTCAGGAAATCAAATAAACTCCAGCAAGGTGAGAGAATCCAGAGGGAGCAAAGGCATAGTCCTGCTCATGAGTGCAGCTCAAGATTGACATCAGCATTGTCAGCCTGTTTTCAAAGAGGTTGGGCAGATTCAGAGAGGTGACATCTGAGTGCAGTCGTCTTTCCTGCACTGTGTACATCAGTAGGCTGGCCCTGGTTTTCTTGGCAGCTGTTTGGCTGACACTGCCTTCAGTGGTTACAGAGAATGTACCTTATGGGAAGCGGTATGACTGTTCTCTTTGTTGTTTCAAACAAAACAAAAAGAAAGAGTAATTTGTAAAATGCAAATGGAATTTGCATGCCAAAAGAGCACTGTCTGGTTCCTACTTTCACCAGAAATATGGGCAGATTTGTCTTCTGTGTAAACTGAAATAAGAATAAAATGAGGGGAAAACGCTTATAAATGAAATGCGCTTCAAATAACTGAAGACTGCTTATGGAGAAGAAAGACAAAGAAATAAATAAGTTCAAATCCATAAAAATGTATATAAGTATATATGTGTGTATTACATATAAATATGTAAGAAAAATTAATCAAAATTTTACTTTAAAAACATGTAGAAGTACATACCCTTAAAGGGAAATAAAACTGAAAGTGACTCAGAGGAGGGTTTTGTAAAAGTTTGCTGTGGTAGAAAACCTCTGAAATCTCTACACAGAAAAGCAACACTTAGGCTAACTTGTGAATTCAGAGTAGGTATCATTTTTCCCCTATCTTGCTATCCAGAAACACACATTTTCTCTACTATTTTACTCACTTTTCACTACCACTGACTCTTTCATGAGACTGTCTAACCACAGTCACAGTCCATCTTTAGAGATGAGCCGTAAGACTTTTTTCCTTGGCAGGAGAAAGTTATGTGTAATTGGAGAAATATTGGGGAAAAATTCAAACATTTTTGATGGACAAATGTACTTTTTTCATCCTGCTTACTGCATTTCAATGTACAGTGACATGGAATTACGTTAACCTAAACTAAAAAAAAACATGTCAAGTGAAAATACAAGTCTTAGTACAGAGTTTGTAACAATACAAAATGTGTTTTTATTGGTGTCATTTTTCTTGTAGTATTCTTACATTGACATGGCAGTGCAGTATCACTACCATTTACAAACTTGTATTGGGAAAATTATTATTCCCTTAACTGTGTACATTTCCAACCATTTTCAAATGCCTGCACACAGCTCCCTTAACATGTCACAGATATGGATAGAACTTAACAGATTTTGACTGAATTTTATTGTGATGTATTTCATCGTCAAACCACACTGCAAATAAGCAACTTTTTGCTCCAAGTTCCTAAGTTATGTATTAACAATTTAACTTGATTTTTGTCTATTTTCCACTATGAGACTGAATTTACTTTCTATGCCCCTGCCTGACCCTGCCCTCGATTTTCCCTTTATAAAGAAACTTTAATTGTGCTGATAACTTAGGTGATAAAGAAATTAGTGCATCACAGCACAATTTACCCTAAAATTTTTACTATAATTTATCATTATACAAAATTAGGCTATTACTGCAATAATTTACTATTTCAAAACTGCTACATTTTAAAGTAAACATATAGCTAAGTTTCCTAAATGAAGTTTTATATAAATACATTCATCAAGAGTAAGAAGGCATTTCTCTGAAAATCTAAAAAATTTAGAACCCTACTGGTTTCTCTTACAGAACAAAATAAATAACAGACTCTAAGACTGCCTTCAGAAAGTGTTTTGTCTTCAGAAGCAACCTTTAACAACATCCAAAGAATTAACAAGAAGGAAAACAGCTATCAATGATCATGAGCTGCTAAGTTAAAAAGCAAAAAAAGCAGTTATACTTAATAAATTCCATTACAGTTCCATCAAGACTGTAATGTATCAAGAGCTTTGCATGCTCAGTGCAGACTGCCAGTAGAAAATGTGTGAAGTATTTTCCTTATACTCCTGTCAGTCAGTACACTGCTATTCATTCTACACCATGGTTTAGAGAGAAATACAGTAGTAGGTGTCCCTATTTATTATTGGTACACAAGTGAACGTATTTCTCCAACATATTTCTCAATTCCTCCCTTCTTTTCCCAAAATTTTGTACCCATATGCCCCTGAATGTGATACATATCAAAGAAATGGTTATAAAATTGAGAGTAGTACCTTTCCGCAGACATCTATTGAAAATGGTGTGTAAACACTTGCCATCAAATTGTTTATTTGAATTCTGCATTTTTGAAATCTGATAATAATTCCTATGGAGCTATTTGAATGAGGAACTGAGTGGCTCTCCAAGACATTACCCAGGACAACAGACACTGTTCCGTATTAGATCATTAAGTGACTCTGTGAAGTATCAAGCAAGACTTCATAAAGTTCTCTACATATTATGACAGATTCTCTGTCTTATGAATCGTCCTTCATGTATTTGATTTCAGAAATTATGTCCTGGTTCATTTGCCCAATACCGCTATTTTCAATTTTTCCTAAGTTTCCAAAAATGAAATTATTCTGCTGTGTGCATATTTAGGTTTTTGCTGCTGAGCAGCTTAATTTTTTCTTGGATATTTTCACTCTTGTTTCTCTATGCTGTAAAAGCCAAGGCCATCTTCCACACTTTCCCTTCCTTCTCCTGACTGAAGTGCAAGATGAGCCAAACCACCGGCTGATAAGCAGAGAGGAAGCAACAGCTGAAGTTCCTCCCCAAACCATTGCCTTAATGCCTTAGTTGAGGCCTGAAAGGAACATCTCTGCAATTTGTTCACCTTGTTCCTTCTGACCTCGGCTCTCTGCTGAAAGGATGAGGCTTGCTAATTAGCATCACCTGTGGTGGTGCCCTTGCAATATCGATATCCCTCCAAAATAACTGGATTGTTACTTGCAATAACAATTCTCATAGGTCACTACACCGCTGTCAGATGGTGAAAGTAGTCAGCTATTACTAACCTTGCCTGAAGCAAAACTAACCAGAGATGAAAACGTTTTGTCTTTCATGTTAAGGAATTCATTTTAAAAAGAAAGAAAAGAAAGTCCCAGACACCTGAATCTGCAAACATCTATGAGAGAAAAGGCAGACTGTGGGCTTGCAAATTTCAGAAGTGTTTCTTTGAACATTTTAAAAACATTTGCTACTCTGCTGTTCTTGGACCCCTCAAATAAATTCTAACTTTAACATTTAAATTTACAATACTTGAACAAAATTACATTCATTTTCTAGCATTTTTCCTTGATTATATGCAAGTATTCATACTCAGGTTTCTTCAGAATATTTGGAAGTGAGGTTCATGAAATCTTGGATATGTTACACTTGGATACCTGACACACTAAAACTACTGATTCATCCAAAACCATTTAAACTTTAAAGTCTTTATGTCTTGCAATATGAATAAAATATGTAAGTGAAGAAATCTACAAAACGTCTCACTGTATTAATCACACCATAAATTAGAATGGCAGAGAACATACAAATATAATATAGAGCCTATTGATAATGTTCTGTAATCTGCAGGCTTCAGGTAAAATGTCAACTACAAAATGAAATTCATGACATTTATTTTATCCCACATATACTGGGAGATGAATATTATTGAAATAAATTCAAATTAGAAATTAAATTCACTTGTGATGTAAAAATTCTCACCCATGGCTGTTTCAGACACTCAGATGTACCACACAGCATTATATTTATGTCCACAAACTTGTAGGCAAACGTAAAAAAAAAAATAAAAAAATCAGGAGGCAGTCAATACATTCCTTTCCATTTGTCCTTTCTGTCAACCCTACACCAACTTATATGTTAAGCAAAGGAATAACACAGAAAAAAAACCTCGACATCATAAAGAAGGAAGGGTAGGCATCCTTGATTCTCCCAGATGAAGAGAAATTCATGCTTTATGCTCAGCATAAAGGAGATGAGTGAGGTTGTATAAAATCCTCCTCACTTGTCCCCTGCTGGCAAAGGATATGTAGAATGTGACAGTGCAAGAGCTTTGCCAAGGCACTCTTCTGTTCCCAGATGTGTTGAAGCTGGAAGCTGCCTCACTGAGATGCAGCTGCAGGGCAGACCTGAACAGATTCAGAGGCAGAGCAGTAAGAACTGCACTGCTGTCCTGTCATTGCCATAGAGGGCTGCTGTATGCTGGTGATTATAATTAAAGAGAAAAATTAAGGCAACTGAATGTCATGCACAAGGCACATCTCCCAGTAGCCCATGGTACAAGTCTTTGAGTCTGAAACCCACAGTGTGCACCTCAGAGAAAATGAAGGTCACTTATTGGCATTATCAGACTTGGTTCACATTTCAAAAGATCATCCAAATTCTCAACAAAACGTTTTATCAGCATGGTTTTTCTTGTATCAAAACTCAAATATTACAGATTTAACAAGAGTATTCTATAAGTGACCTTATTGGGGAAAAGAAAAAAAACAAACCTCTAAATCAATTAGTAACAGTTCTTAGTTTTAGATCTAATTTCCTGCTTTAAATAAGTGATTCTTAAGAAATCTCATTAATTTAAGGAACATTAGGGAATAAAGCAGTAGACATTGTCCCTGATGGTCATAGTGCTCAGACAAAGTAGATGTAATTCTTAGCACAAACTTTTTCCACTCCTCTTTGAACTACTCAAGGTGTATAAAGACAACAGAATTTAACAGATTTGGAGCAGAGACCACACTATCAAGACGAGTCACAGAGTGGGAAAAAGTATTCAAAAAAGAATAGCTGAATATAGATTTAATAACTTGCTTTGATTATAACGGCCCAAGGGGTAAATTTATGATCCTATGTCCCAGACGCGAAGAGAAACAGCAATTACCAGTCTAGAATAAGGTGCCATTTACTCTTCTGAAAAATAACATGAGTAATGTTCTTTAATGGATATGGTCTGCATTTTCATCTCAGAAAACAACAGAAGGTCCCTGGTAAAACTCTCTTCAAATAACAGCAAAACTGACCTGAATCAAATTTGTACTACAGCCTCTTCACTAAGAAAACGTGAACAGTTCTCAAACAAATCATAGAATATTCTGAGTCAAAAGGGACTTACAAGAATCATTGAGTCCAGCTTTGATTGAATGGCCTGTACAGGGATCAAATCCACAACACTGGCATTAGCACCATTCTCTAACCAATTGAGGTAATTGGTGGCTCTCCACCAACAGCTAAAATTTAGCAAATTATCTCTTCAGCTGCAGCATTGGACTCAAATAATCAGCAAAAGATTCCGGAATTATTTGTAATGCAAAGGTTTTGAATACCATGGCTGACGTGCTGCCTCTACTATTTCTTGTCATAGTCACTGCTATATTCCTCCTCTGATACTCTTCGCATTTTTAATTTATTTATTTTTTTTTTTTAACTCAAACTGCATTAATGCCATATATCTTTTACAAGAAGAAAGAAAGACAAGGCAAATTAGTTCAGGTGTCTCTAAACAATATTTAAACTGTAATTGAAGAAATATTTTACTTCAAAGCAATGTACAACACTAATGCACAACACAGTACAACATGTAGGTCAATAAGGAACATGGAATACCTATAACAACAATAACGTCATAAAGATCAAAATCCAAAATATGATATTAAAAAAAAACCTAATCCCCATAATAAACCTGGGGGGATGGTCTTCTTTTGGCACATAAAATCCACAGGTAAAGGCCACAACAGAAAATCATTCATGTATGTATTTATTGCAAAGCAAATGATTCTATCCCTTACCATTTTAGGAACACTACCCCATTTTAAAAAAAGCAAAACAAAACCAAAAAAAATAACTCCTCATGAGTTTTTTTCAACTCAGTCAATTCTGGTTCTTCAATAGAGGAAATGAACAAGCAGGAATGACAGGAGAATGTCACAAATTGCTGCTGGAGGGAAAAGATTTCTTTGACTTTGGGGGAAAAAAAATATACTGAAAAAGATGGTTGGTAAAGAGCTAGTGAGAAGCTTAGGAGGCCCAAAGTAATCCCATGCAAACCATATTAAAACACTGTTATTCCCAATAACATGCAGCCATTCGTTCTTTACTGTCTGAAGGAGCAGAGAGCTGCCCATTGAATTTCCAACAGGACTTCCTATAGTACATTCACTTTTTTGCCCTCTTAGCACTGACCTTCTCCATTACTCTCCTGCCCATGGAATCTAATGTGATGAGTCTGGATTGATTTGCCTGAAAAGAACTATGACAAAGACATTACATCACAGTTACCCTTGAAGAATAACTAGCACATGTACTACTATCACCACCAGCAGTTCTCACTTCCAACTCCAGTATTAGAAAGACCAAAGAGCAGAAAAACATAGATAAGATTTCATTGTTTAAACAAAGCAAAACATTTCTTTGTTCAAGACTATGAAGCAGGGATTTATTAGATTAGAAAAAAAATCTGATAACACAACACCAAGTACTTCTCCTTCTAGAGGATTCTTCCTACCTATTAAGTGACAGTATGTCCTATATATCTTTTACACTTATCTGTATCTGCTGAAAGCTAAAAATAATGGTGCCTTTAGGAATTGTACCCTACTGAGTTTGTGAAAGATGACGTGAGGCATTTCTGTTCTACACATTTTATTTTTACACTGCTTAAAACTGCTGTTATTCCTGAGCCTGATTTATGGGTACCCTGGGGTACTCCTAACCCCTTTTGATGTTATTTCTACTGGAAACAGTTGACAAAAGCAGATCTTCCCTCGAGGATTGCACATTTTTAGTATTTGTTTCAACTTCCAGCCATTTGCTCAACCTATTAAAGCTTCTTCAAAGACATAGAACAGCAACGCATCACCTTGAATGCTACAGGAAAAAAAAAAAAGGCATAAAGGCTGCCAATTTACACTAACTCTGCTGTGGATAAGCAGAATACATTGGAAGGCATTACATTACATGTGGAAGGCATTACACTGCATGGAATCCTGCCTATAGATTTAGCATAGCTCTACAAGGGTGTTTGGCTTTCAACTGTTTCACTCTAGTGGGCCGACCTGCGTGAAAATATTTATATAAAGTATAAACCTAAAGCAAACTAAGTGTATCTAATGTAAATTTAAGAATAAAAACTGGCAACAGACTAACATTGCTTCCACTTTGTCTTTTTTCTGTATAGCAGAGTACACTACTGCTTTATATAAGATTTTTAAGAGCTTTGCTCTTAAAACCATACAAATCCTGTGCCAAGAATCTTGAAAATTAATTACTCTGCCTGTGGTAGACCACCAATGATAAATTGATGGAAACACCTAGAGATATGGTATATGTTGCTGCAAACAAAAATATTTAGAGAAAAGTGCAAGTAGTACCTCGTTGTCATCTTTTCCTGTTTGATGTCTTGTTGTTGGTTTGGGGTTTTTTTCAGAAAACAAGGGAGGAAAATCTACTTTAAAGAACAGACACAAATTTCTTATTTTACTATAGTGAAGCTAATACAAAATAATAGCCAAGGTACTGAATACAGTTAATCCTCTTTTTCACATGAATGCTACAGAAAGATGAAGGTAGGTTTCACAAAATACTCTAAACCTCAGAGTGCCCTAAATGCGACTTTTCAACTGCATAAGCGTATTAGAAAGTAATTGCCAGACCAATCACCTAAATATTTGACATAAAAAGATAATGGTTATTTATGTAATTTCTTGGAATTACATACAAATATTACAAGAAAGTTAGGCTGGAGAAAGGAATTAGAAACTCAAGAAAAAAAGAAATGAGCAGAGATTTTTTTAAGGAGGCCAACATTTTACAATGACCTTTTCATAACTGATAAATGCTTTCATGGTATGATCTCACTCTGATGGTCAAAACTTACACTTAACCACGCTTGCAACGGGTAGAAGACCAATATCTTGCACAGCTTTAATTGGAAAATGATTTAATTCACCCAAAGATACACATGAAATTTTATTTTAACAACTTGAAGGGTTTGCTGTACAAAAAATAAAATAGTAAAATAGTATCTTGTGTTTTGGTATCACCTACAAATGTCTAGTATTACACAAAAGTGTATGGGAGGCTTTTATGAGTTTTAAAAAAATCTAAATTCTGAGAGATAATCAGAATTTAATGCATGGATACATTCTCAAAAATTTAGAGTTGTCATAGAAATGTGTATCAATATTTTGACATAATGAGACAGAACAAATTTCTTACATTTTGCTTCTTTTAATGTTACCCAGAAAGGAAATTTTAGACAAGTTTTTTTCCTTATGTTTCTTATGTTTTCTTGGTTGTTTTGGTTTTTTGGTTTTTTCTTTTCATGGTTGTTCTGTTTTTCTGCTTAATTGAGAACTTATCAAAAACATAGTAAATTCTCAGGACAACATTTCCTACAGTCTAGAAATACTTGGAGTTCTTGAGAACCCAGTGGACACAGGTGCCAGAGATAGGTACTGTTCATCCCAAAAAGCTCAGCTCTTCAGTAAGTTTTACCCTTTTTTTGTTATTCCATACTTCAGTGAGCTCTTCTGAAACTCCTGGGCCCCACACAGGAAATATTGGAACTTTCCATTCCATCTTACTGCTAGGATAAAAAGCATCCTTTCACTGCAGATCTACAATGGTTGGGTTTCAGCTCCACAAGCAGCCCAAGCTGGCTATGACGAAGCCCCAGGTTACACAGCCCTGCACAGGACATCTGTCAGTCATTGCCATCTGGATTGGGACTGGGGATCAGCCCTTGGCCCTCTCGGGTTTAGCAGTCAGACATGCACTAGGGGTCTGCACTTCAGTAAGCCAAATCATCCACTTGCCCAGGGAGGTATAGAAGGAACAAGAGACCCAGCCACCTTTGAGTAGCTGAGTCTGCACCCTTGCTGCAAAATGCTGACATACCAGTTTGACAGGGACTGATATCTTGTCTTTGTTCAATCTGTACCAAGGAGCCAGTTCTGTAAATATACCACAAAGGATGCTTCCAAAACCAGCTCTTTCCAGAAGACACATCATATGAGTCAGTACAGAGTTCAAGTGTCCTTTCCAATTTCTCCCTTCTGACCAACAACTATAATTTCACAATTCTCTTTACACTTTTGTATAAAATACTTCCTAGTCAGTAGATAAATCTGCTTCAGGTAATTCTTCACTACAATGGTAGCTGTCTTTTTTTGGGCCATTGGTTTTTAATCCATGCATTTGCAAGTAATGGATATATTTGAACGTATGTGCCCAAATACCACATGCAAAGATGGATCACAGTATTTCAAACTGCAATAAACACAAGCATGAGAACAGATGCATTTTACTTTGATTTATAGAACACCAAGAAGTTAATTTCTTCAGGAACAGTCAAAAAGTCCCCCTCAAAAATCCAGCTCTTTCCCTGCCTCTTGAATGCATATTAGCAGAAAATATCTACACGCTCATGCCACTATCTTGAGCACTTGAGGTTTTAGTTAGAATTTAGGCAGTCAGAATTCCACCTGCAACGTGACTGAGGTACAAAAATATCAACTGCAATTTTACCAGCAAAACAAATAACACAGCTGAAAATATGACCCATTTTTTACCATCTTACCAGGGGAAAAATCACCAGCCTTTAAAAAGGAAAATAAACAAAGTAAAAGAGGCTCTTTGGAAGAGATAAGTACTATGAAGCACCGAGACTGTACATCTCTGACAATTTTTGTTGTACTTACCTAATATCTGTGCATGTTATACATGTGATACAGCGGCTGTTTGTTGTAATGAGGTTCAAAGCCACAGATGTTTCACTGTCAGCAGTTGGGTGTGCTCCACATTTAAAGTAAAACTCCTGAAATATTGAAGGAGAGATAAAGAGTAGATTACATACCTGCTGCTCATGTCCTTTCTTTATCTTTGGGTAACTGACATTTGAGAGAACAGACAAATCACTGCTGCCAACAGCAAAGGAGGACAGTCATTAGGAAAGGTTTACAAGGGATCCCTTGCAAAAATACCAGTCTAGGTGAGTATTTTGTTCAGCCCCTTTCCTAGCAAAGCAGATACTAGTGTGGCACATTCTGTGATCTTCTGGATTTATTAAAAAAAAAAAAAAAATCACTTCATCTAGACTTTTTCTAAGTATAGTCATCAAAGGCAAAACACTAGCCAATTTCAAAATGCACTAATATTGCCACTATCTTTTCTTGTGACAGATATTACCATTTTCAGAACTCTACAACATCTATTTTTACCTCTAAAATACTGAAGTCTGGCCTTGCTTTTGTGATGTTGGAAATCTTTAAGATACAATTTTACCATCATAATAAAAGAAAGCTCTACCTGTCTCGTAGCCCATATTACATTTGCAAGTATACAGTGTTCAAATCAAGTTGCTTGAGCCTCTTAGGCTGCCTTCATTAGCATAATACTTTTCACACAAATGTGTGTTTTGTTCTCTTTTCCACTGCACCTCAGGGAAGGCCATATGAAGCACACTATTCTTTGATAAGATTTTGTTACAAAAAATTGTTCTAAATGCCCAAATCACTCTAAGCATATGTAAATTGAAGCAGTCTGAAGACACATGCTTTGCAATAGGAGCTGCAGATTAAAGTTTGTAATTCTTTGTTGCTATGAAAACTTCTTTCCAGTAAAAATTTGTGGAGGTTTGTAATGAAAACAAGGTATAAATGAAATATGAATTGGAATGTAAGGGTATAAAAACATTGGAAGAAAGGATAAGAAGGTATAAAAGAATGCCAATTGTTGACAACAACAAGATACTAACATCACAGTTTATTCTCAAGAAATCTCGCCTTGGTAAGAAAACACTAAGTAAACAAAGAAAAAACCCCAAACAAACTGCAGAAAGAGAAGAAAAAAAGACAGTGAATAAATCAGCAGCATTTTCTAATGACTCTTGAAGGTGGGACAGGATGAAGGAAAAAAAAAAAATACAGCAACAGTCAACTTTTTTATGGTGAAAAAGTCGCATCCAGGTCTCAGTATCAGGAACAATCCAAAAGCCATGAAAAAGACATGCCAGATGTTTGCCAGTGTCACTCCCAGTTCCTACCTAGACAATGTGGACACATATTGCAGCACTCACTAATACATGAGTAAAAGAGAATGTGTGGATGAATGAGAATGAAAAAAAGAAAATCAGTTTTGTTTAATACAAAATCCCCTTTCCCTCTCTACAACTTTGCATGGTTTCCTGCAGCACTGTACTAAAAGCACAGAGTCTAAACAGACTCTTACTCTCTCAGTGCCTACAGCCTTGCAGTAGGGAGTTCTTTGTTTGCAAAACTGTTGTCATTTACCGCTTTGGGTTTTTTCCCTCAGTGGTGATCATTTAGCTATATTGTGTATTTCTGCATAAGACAAATGCAGTACTAAGCAGTACTGTGCCACTCTAAGGTGGAATCTGATAACGGGGATATGAGAAGCATTGATGTAACCTTCCTCCTAGGTTAGTCCCTCCTGTTTGTCACAGAAATGCTGATACAGGCAATAGATTCACCAATATGTTCACACCCCACAATAAGTGAAGGGCACAATGTCTGACGGAGCAGCTTAAGAGAACTACGTGGCAAGAGTACAGTTAAAAGGTAAGCCTTTTTTTAAAAGCAATTGTTCACAAGAGTTTTGAAAGAAATCACTGGTACATGTTTATACATGGGTAAATTGTCTTTATGTCCTGTTTCATAATATCAGGAGGTAGTCCCAGGCAAGAAAATATGCTTAAAGTCATCCTTAGACAAAACTTCAGACTTCCCAGGTCTTTGCTCTTGTTCAAGATACAGATATACACACAACTTTTAAATATCAGCATAACTTGAAGCATTTCAGTTTCAGCTAAGTCAATGGAACCACACATTCATCCAGAATACATGATAACCTTACACAATCTGTAACTTCAATTTATTTCCAACCTTTAAAAACGTATCCATTGATCTTTGCATTATTTGTTAATAGGTTTTGGAGGTTAAGTTTCTTGGCCCTTTAATATGAGTTTATTTTGTTTGAATTAAATGTTAAGAAGGATTTATTTCAGTGCAGAAGATATGTATTTCTTTTCTTCAGTACATCTTCTGCATACAGCTAAAAGAATATTGACAAATCACAATTCCATAACAGGCAAACTATGGGCAAGGAAACATACAAAAGAATTTTTGATCAAAGTACTTACCCATTAAAATAAAAACTTATTAGGGTCACAAACAAAAAGAGAAATAAAGGTATTAAGCTCTGAACCAATTAAAATTGGTTTAGACCTCTTTTTGTCGCTAATGAGTATCTGGTGATTCTAACTGCTTTTGATAATACCTCATGATGGTTCTTGTCATGAAAGGTATTCAACGAAGAAGGTAAATAAAACTATGCAATTCTTATTCCATGGAAAGACAGACAGAAAGGGAAAAATAGTTAAGAGTCTTGTGCTACAGTCCCAAAATACTTCTGTTATATCATTAGGAAAATTACTTCTCAATATTTCTGTTTATCAGCCCAAAAAGTGCCTTAAGAAAACTCCTCTAATTAAGTTTATGATGCACTTCAGTGTTGCTGAATTGAGAACATTATGGAATGTGAAATCACTGTTTAATATAACAAAAGAAAATCTCGCCACTTTCCAAAGCTATCCATCGAAAGACTCTCTGCTTGAATAAACTGCAATTAAAGAAATAGTAAATCTTAGTTTTAAATACAAGAAGAACAGAGGGCTCATTAAAAATATAGGAAAAAAAACCCTCAAGATTATATGTCAAGTATTTTTCAGAGGAAATCCTGAGGATTAAAGAATAAAAGAGTTATTCACAACAGATATGTTGAGACTAGCAGTATACCCTTGGAAAAATCAAACAGTATCAACCCACACAGAGCACAGTTCTACACAATCAATGCAATAGCGTGTCTCTGGAGGCCTGAGACCTTAGTGCTGTGCTGGGAGTTCAAAAGTGCAGGGAAGGATGGAAACCAAAAATGCAATATGCTGAGTGCCTGACAGTCCTGCAGTAGTGTGGACTTGATTTCTGCATTTTTAATATTTCTTGTTTTCTGCAGTAATGCACATTCCATCTGTTTAAAAGCTTTTAAAATCATGAAACCTATTAAGTTTCCAGCTGCATATAAGAGTTTATGTGGCCTGGTTTTGCACATTACATAAATACACAAGCCACAAATATTTATTTGTTCAATCTACCAAATTTTCCAGAGACTAAACATTTTTACGCCAGGGCATATACATAAGAAGTTATCACTACGTATAACCCATCAGCACAAGTTGCTTCTCATTTGTTTCCAGCAAAGAAATTACTGAAAGCAAAATACAAGAGGGAGGAGTGTATCCACTTCTCACTCTTCAGTCTTGTATTTAACCAGGCATGTAAATGTAGCAATTCCTTTATTTAGTCTTTCACCCAGGGTATAGAAGCCTAAGGAGGGAAATTTGCCAGATTTTTTAAATCCAAATAATTTATGTTCCAATGTTAATCTCTGAACAGGTGCAGAGACCTAGGAGCCAGCCAATTTAAGACTAACATTCTAAATTAGCCTCAAACTGTAAAATTCATACGAGCAGTAATTACTTCTTAAGGTTGATATGAAAATGGCTCTAAATTTATGCTATATGACACAGTATTTTCATAATGTTGACTTTAAAATAAAAAATCCCCAAACCTTACAGAATAGGACAGAAGGAATGAGCAAAAATTCATGCAATCTACATCAGTGTTTGAATACTTCTAAAGTATTTTAAAATAGAAGAAATCACATGATTCTTCCTTTCTGCACATGTGATTTTAGGTACAAAAAACTTTCGGATGATTGTAAGTATTGGTGTTCAGCAATAAGTAAGGATGTCAAGGAATTACTGCTAAAGCAGAGGCAAAATTTAGTGCTTTTCTTAGTTCTAAAAGTGAGTAGTTTTATGGTCACCTTCTACTGCAGTGAATAACTTTAGATCATTTTCTTGCCTAAAGGCATAGGTCCCATGAAACTGTGAACATTCTATTTAACACTATAAACGTCTTCCTTTTGGCAGCATATCTGATAGATTGTTATTCAGAGAAGGGAGCAGGCATCACTCTTACGTAGTCTGTCATATTCTTCACTCCTGTTATGGCTTTTGTGTCACACAACATCATAAAAAGTGCACGAGGGAAGAAAAGGTTCAAAGATACATGGTCAATGTTAGCTACTTTTCATGAAACTCAGGAAGAAAATGCTCAAATTTTTCAAACCCTCCCCAAATCATCTTTGATATTTTACTAAAAGTATCCCTGTGTAAACTCTGTTCTATATGGTCAAGTAACCAACATAAGTAAGATCAAAGTCATACACAAACCATCAGGGGGAAGGAAGTCTGAAAAAGGCCTAGAAGAAACTTTGTCCTTTTGATATATGTTCTCAAGTCCAGTTTACTACACTGTGAGAAAAAACCCACTGGTCTTCCTTAGTACCATCAAGATAGCCTGCACCTTGGCTGGTGTGCAACATATACACATAAAAATACACATTCCTCCCCTTGCTTCTCATTCTGTGCTGTGTAAGTTGGCTAAACTAAGGAAACCCAGGTAGCTTCCTTATTCCCAGTTCTTCATAAAATACAAAAGAATGTGAGAGCCTTTCAGTATTTTTCCCCTCAGTTGTACACATATATTTTTTTACGATTGATAGGCAAAGCTATTTATGAATATATTTCATAGCCATTGAAGGTGTGGTTTTCATTTTTTTTAAGTATCAGTAAACTTAAATCCCATTTCAACTGTATCATCATAATTATTCCCATGAAAGAGAGACAACTTCAAAGCTATTGTGGCACACCACTGTGATAATGATTCATTTGCTTTTGAAACTCAAAAATTTAGTAGATATTCAGTGGATCTGGGGACAGATTGAAGGAGAGTCGCTTTGGAACAGCTACGGAATCAAATATTTCTGGGATGTTTTGGGGAAGACTGAGCTTAACTCTTTACAGAGACTTTCCAGGTCCCCACATCCCAGAAGAACTACAGGCAGCAGTTTTCCAAGCCCCAGGAATATCTCAGTGAAAAAACCAAACAAATGTAAAACACCACTGTTCATATATGGAACAGGCACTGCTTTTAAAGAAGTAAAAAACATCAGAACCTCACTGGCTACCTACTAAGAGGAAGATTGTAGAGCTAAAGAGCAATTCTTAAAGATTTAAGTCCTAAATGACTTTGTGATAGACTCGTGAATGCTTTACACAGACAAGACTGCTCCACTTTCTCTAGTTGCTGGAAGATATCTTGCTCAAAATAGCAGCAGTTCCCTCATGCACCGCACCAAATACTCCCAAGAACCACCCATCAGATACTGAGCATTGTAATGCCATTTATTTGGTGACTGCTACTCTGCATGGCTTGGCTTTGATAAGTAAACACTGAGACTTAAACAGCTGTTAAGATCAAAGGGAGAAAGTTGTTACCTAAATATCAAATATTTGCTGGGTTTAGGGTAAAACAACATGTAAATAAAACAAAAGCATTCCTATGCTACCTACATTTTAAAAAAGCAAATTCTTCTCTCTCCTCGATACCTGGAATTCATCTGGAACTGTTATTATAACACTTGTAGATGAGAAGTTAACCTTAGGCTCTGCTCCTATTATCAGTGTTATTTCTTTTTAAGATGCTCTCCATTCAAGAACATTTTCCTCCTACTTGAGATTCCAATCAAAATGAAACCTTTTCTCTGTGGATTTCCTGTGAGTCTTAAACTCGATGCTTGACCATGATATCATTGATGTAAACATTATTCCTGAGGGCAGCTGACTTCCTTAAACTGAAAAATGCAGCTTCCCCTGGGCATAAGTGGATCTTATGCTAAGGGGATTCCCTCCTAGGCAAACAAGAGATAACTACTGAGGCATGAGAGCTAGATTTAAGGACAAATAAACAGTTAACTCATTTTAAAGGGAAAAAGATTTATGCATGGTATTAAATCAGCAATTAAACTGAATCAGGTAGGTCCTTAAGTCTGTTTAAATTTTTAAAGAGATACATGAATTGATCATTACAAGCAGTATAATAATGCATGTGAATAATTTCTGATTTTCTATTAAGATTTAGGAGAAAAATATTTAAAATTGTTAAGTGAAAGTGAATTTAGCATAGATTTTAGGAATACTTCAGTGCAATTATTAAATATGTTGCTCACTTTAATCATTTACATACCAAAAATAATAAAAATCTCTAAAAAGCACAATCATTACACTCAGACAACATTTCTTCCCCATAAAAAAATCCCCACAAACTTAAAGTAACTTTTTCTGTCAGAAAGAGAAGACTCTGAAAAACTCAATACCTCATCTCAGACCTAAATATTCATAAAATCAGAAAAAATCAGCAAGAATGAAAAAACAAGCATTCCACCAATAACAGCATACTTTTTATACATTTCTACAGAATTTTCCATCCCTTCCACTTCCAAATTCACAGAATTCCTGTTGCTGAACATGTCAGAGATGGCAATTCACAAACACCGTTAAAAGTGTAAACTTCAAAAGAAATGCCTTTATGGGACACAAGGAGAAAAACTGACATTCCAAGAGAGATCAGATGTTATATAATAGCCTTGCTAAAAAACTGCCCATAACTAAGCTGACCTCAAAGATAAGTTGAAGTAACTTCTGATGCAAAGAAAGGCAATAAAGTGCTAATATTTTAAATTTAAATGTCTGCAAGTGCTATATACTTATTTAACTTGGCAAGAGACAAAAGCAGCACAAAAAAGTAGAAGAAATATGAGCATCTCTCTAAGATCTGCTTTCTGACCAAACCTCTTTGCCCTTCTCAAAATGCCTCTGGCTAAGAAGATCTGTTATTCATAATAAAAGCTCTTTAGGATGAGTATCTTTAGTCAACTCTTTGCTCGGGCTTGGTCTTGGTGAAAACATCAACTCTGACCTGTGTGAAGGACGGAGGATGGAAGGAGTGAACTTGCAAAATTAATATTACATTTTTGAGATGAGTAGCATCCAGGGGCAGAAATGCTCTCCTGCTGTGTTTTTTCAGACTTCCTCTGCTTTTCAAATACAACACTTGCAATCTAAATGTGTCCAAGAGACTAAAAGACACATATTTCAGAGAAAGTGTCAGTATCTCTTACAATATCTCCTTCTAATTCTTGGTTGACTTTAATTAAGTTTATATAAGAAAAACATTAAAAATACACAGCGCTACTTCTTTTTCTCAGAATTTAACATATTCACCATGCCTTCTATTCAGTTGAGAATATAAAAAACAATTAGTTGCATAATAATTCTTTAAACAGAAAAGACTTTGATATGGAAAGCATTTGAGTGTAGCAGGATTTTGGGACAGGAAAAATACATACTGCTCATGAATCTTTACAAGACCTAGCATTTTATTTCTGACCAAGTCACTTAAAGTCAAGGTTTAGGAATATAAAAATGTATCTAAAACTCATCATAAATCATTCTCATGAGACATTTTTAGGGCTATAAAATAGTAACAGACTATTGTCATCGTACCCAGATCCCACTTTTATCCACATCCTTTAAAAATGAACAAAAATCAAGCTAAAAAAGAACCTGTTTATGGATTTATTCTCCTTGCTGAGGGAAAAGATTTCTGTCTTCCATTTTCCACAATTCGTTGGAAGAACACAGGCATTGTTCAACATTTTTTAACAGGATAGCTATAGTACCTGTTTTATTTAGACATTTGATGTGAGATATAACCAAGATTATTGATGATTGAAAAAGCAATTGCCTATCTCCTGTCCACACTAAAACCTTATGAAGTTATTGATTTGTTTTAAAATCTAAATAGAAGAGAAATATATATTTAGGATTCAAATTACTGGCATGATGGTTTCTTAACTGTACAAGTTTATAATGACTCCTGGCCTCTGAATAGAACATCAAATTAAACTTTTCTAGGAATTTTCTGTATAAGGAAAGCAATAAGAAATGTAGTACCTATCATGCAATTTGCTTTTCTTGTCTACTAGAAATAACACAGTGAAAAAATAGAACACAAATGCCTTGAGAATCTTTCAGCTGCTGCTGCCCACACAATACAACTTCAACCACGCAGGGAAGTACTCTGTGGGAAAGTGATTTTTCACATTTTTAACAGCAACATTTCTCATTTGCTTTGCTCATCTAAAAGGCAGCCACACAACACTCTTGCTTCATTTCTCTGCAAGTGGTGACTAGACCTCAAACAATTCTGTCACTAATTCTGCTGTCATTCCTTCAAGTAGCAGTATTTCCATGACACAAATGCAGAACAACCCGGTTCTTCCATCATCCATTTTCTCAAAATATAGACAAAACAATGAAGGCTGTAGGGCACTGTATGTCCTTATAATTGATTCTTGTAGCGGAATCAGAGGCCCTATAGACAGCCAATCCCAAAAAACGCCTAACTAATAGGTCACAGGTAATGCAATGCCTGTGGCATGTAAAAAAACAGTGAGACAGTTTCAGTAAATAACTCTTCAATCAAAACAGCCATGCTTTCATATAAAAGAATATGAAAGTTTAAACATTCCTTTCTCTGAATCTCTCCCCCTTCCCTTCTCTTCTCCTAATAATTTTCATCCACACATCTATCCAACGCATCTCTGCTCAACACTAACTTTTGGGCTGCACCAAGACTGCAGGTGTCTGGATGATTAAATTACCTAGCCAATACTCCAGAGCCCAACTCAAATTATTCTGTTGAATTTGTTCAGCAGCATGTATGAAACAGATTCTTTTGGAAAAATTCCTTTGAATTACTCGAGCCACAAAGTCTCAGTTTCAGAATAGCTTCTTACAATGTATTATAATCATCATATCCTAAACACTAGTGCTGATTCTTAGGACCAAAAATTTCCCATCAGCCTCTTTTTAAGTAGAATCCAACTGTCTAAATTTGTTGTCAAGTGTTTCCTGTAGAGAATAAACTCTTTACTTTGAGCTTAATTTCCTCCGGCAATCAGATTTGAATTTTTATGTGAACAAAAGCCATGAAATGGGCTCAAGAAGAGAAGAAACTAGAATACTACATGATAGTGGATCCCCAGGCTGTGCTTCTTAGGGCACAAAAAGTTGCTTGCAATTACAGGTTTGAGTGATTTGTTTATCTTCCAACGATGTTAACAAGCACTTAGGGTAAAGAGAGTGATCAAAGCTTCAAAATAACTACAGAAAAAAAAAATCAAAAAAGGACAAGAAACAGGACTCCTATATTTGAGCTATAAATATTGCACAGGTGACATTCGCTTGTAAGGTCTCTTAAGAAGCTTCAGAAGGCCACAGAGTTAACAAATCACAATGCCTAAGTAAGCTACACAATTTCTTTAACTATTTCTTTTTCTTGAGTATTCTATATGACAGGAATAATTCCATAGTCTAGTCTATTAATACTGATGTTTTTTCTGCAACATATGCAATAGATTTCCATCCATCTGATCCTGTCACAAGTGAAAAATTTAAGTTTTGTCCATGCCTTGATAGCAAAGGAACTGGGCATGTTTCAAGCTTCCAAGAAGGTATTTTTAACCCAATAGGCATTTAAAAAATGACTGTTATTTTTGGGTTTAGGTTTCTAGCCTTTGACTAATATCACCGATGTCCTAGAGTCTCACATTCATCCTTTAACCATATAGATGATCTACAAGTCAGTAACACAGCTGACAGACAGTGCTAAGACACCTTTCATTTAGCACTATGGCTGCCTCAGGGGGAGCATCAGTATTTATGTGATGACACTGGGCAGACGGAATTAGGCTGTAATACTACAGGAGTGGCTCTTTACTTCATCTCTGTGTCTTCAGTTTTGAAAAATTGGACAGTTTGTTCTGTCATCTTCCCAAAGCCTGCCATAGATCAGGATATGAATGAGAATGAACCAGCCAAGACTGCCCAGTTACGATGGAAACAGTGAGAGGAGGAGAGGGAGCCAATGGCAGAAGTGTTATTTTCTCCCTCTGTACAAGGTATCATTGCCTTCTCAGAAGATTCCAAACTGTTTGGCACCTCCTGCATATTCTTTGAATAGACAGTGGAGGGTTTTTCAGTTCTATTTGGCACCCAGAAGTTTATGTTCTTTGCCATGACAATGCATTGTTAGCACAACTACAGGTATGCTGTCCTTAAATCTTTTAATAGAGTTCTACTTAATTTTTGGGGTTAATGCTCCCAATATTCTCTTGTCTAAAAAAATGCTAAGGAGCAAGTCTTGTGCCCTACCAATAGAGGTAATGTCTAACCCACACAAAACAAGACACATTAAACCATAATATTTGACAAAATTTTGCAAAGTTTTTCCAATAGTTATTTTTTTCAAGTTCAATTGCTGGAGTTGATGAGGTTGGGATGAATTTTAGTATATTTAGAATTTTTTCCTTTCCCCTGGTTTCCTAGTTTAATTATTTTCTTCTGCATAGACTGAGAAGACAGATGGAATATTTGTAGGGTAGCGCACAAACTGAGACTTACTTAAAACAAAAAGCAACTAAAATACTCTGCACAACAGCCAAAATATAGGATACACAGAAAAAGGAGCAATGATGCTAAATATAATCACATGAATACACTAATGCTAATAGTTGATTCATATTGCCATCTTCCAAGAAGGGGAGAGGACTATGCACATGTTCAGTCAATTTTGTTTCAGCTAAATAAAATCTGTATATAACTCTACACAAGGAACAACTATTTCTTCCATTTCTGTGCAATGAGATAAAGAGGTTTTATTGGCAAGATAACTATTTTCATGAGTATTTTAAATAGCAAACTTTGAACTATAACATCTAGCATGAACACCTCACAAACTTATGAAATACAAATATCTATCCAGTGTTTTTTACATGACTCACACATTAACAAATCTAAATGTATAGTGTTGCTATGGAGTTGAATAAATCCCCATCTACTAAAATGGCACTATAGCTTAAACTCTTGAAAAGCTTTCCCCAGAGGTTCTTACAGGTTACTAGATGCTCTTGAAAGTTACAAAGGGCTGCAGGAAATAAAGTGGGTAAAAGGGACAAACAAAAAGTTCACAAAAAAATCCCTCCAAAACTCACTCTTCTCTTTGGCTAATCTCGTACTGCAAAATCTCTAAAGTCTCTGCAACAAACTGACAGTTTTCTGGCATTTAGTTTTATGCTGTCATCATCCTTCTTTCCAATATATTTTCTATATGCAATATATACTAATGAGCTAGATGAAATATATATGCAAGATGAGATAGAAAACATAATTCACAGTGGGAAATTAATTAGTTGCTGTATAATCTTGTTGGGAAAAAAAGAAATTTACTTTTGTATACTCTTACCTACAGTTTAAAGCATAAGAAATCTGAAAAAATGCAGTAAATAAGTTAAACAAGCATTTAACACAAAAGCTATATTTCACATACATACCAGTACAGAAGAAGCCAACATTTCTCAGTAGATAACAGCACAGTGTCATATTTGAAAAGGTATTTTGCACTATTAAAGCCACAAAGATGTGGACATTCTTCCTTTAAGATAATTTGATGCATAGATATATTATCTAGTGTAGATGGTTTAGATGGTTGATTGCATGACTTTAGTATAATGCTGATGAAACCTTGATAGACTGTTTTCATTAATGTGGCTTAATTTGCTTTTCTAGCAAACCATTGTCTATTTACATTGTTTTCACTGCAAAAAACAAGCACCAAAAAAAAAAAAAAAAACCCCACATTTTTTCCAAAATGAAAAAATCCAGTAGAGAATAAGGCTACACCTACATCAGCAAGCAGCTTGCTGTTAAAGACTATCCAAGAGCATTTTCAGAGTGACTGAACAGTCACCCACACAGTTGTGGGGTTAGCAAGGGCCCTGACACGTCACCCAGGCAGAGTTAAGGAGCAGGCACACCCACACCAGGTCTGTGGCTTCCATCCCTGTTTTAGGGACTGAGAAAACTGACTAGCTATAGATAAGCTATGGCCTTCAGGCTTGAGGAATTTTACCAGCACTATTTGACCTTGTGGACCTCTGAGGAACACTAAATGGGGCATGGTTTTGCATATCTCTCTACTTCTGGAAACGCATTATCTTCCTAACTGCTGCCAATTCCCAGTCCAATTTCCTCTAGTCTTCTGACCAGCCAGGCAACTGACAGCAGAACCCTTTTATCCTTCTCCATTGCAAAACAGTTTCTGCTCCACACTTCTTTTAAATAGATTTTTACCTGTAGAAATAGCATGCAAATACATACTTAGTCAAAAGAATTTACTTTAATAGAAATTCATGCCCTCACTCTGAAAGAATAGTAATTTAGTTTGAAAATGTGACTAAAAATGAGTTTGCACAATAGCAGAATCTTTCAAAGAGCATAAACAGCTCTTGTTTATGCTCTTGAATGATTTCCCAAAACAACATACATTAAGTTCTGCACTTGACATTTCAAAAACTATTTTTATTGTAAGATCTATCTTACAAACTAAAATGGTCAAACTTTAAACTTGAAAATTACCTCAAAAATCTATTTAAGAAATAAAAAAGAGAAGAACCCTTACAACTTTTAGATGTGTTTATTGCCAAACAATTTTACTTCAATTTTATGTAAGGAAAAGGGATAATTCGAAAGATACAAAGGCATGACCAAAATCATTGCCTTGTAATGGGATACCAGAAAAATAAAAAGGGACATATTACCAAAGACATAAAACAAAAACAATTGTCTAGATGCATTGTCTTAGTCACAGAATTTCAAACACACCATGTTGAGTCCCCAAGGCTGTCAATACATGGGTTTCAAGCTGACCCTGACTTACAGGTGTGTGGTGGCAGAGCCAGACACTGAAATACTGATCTGTTTCACTCCATTTCCTGGATAGGATGTAGAGCTTGCAGAGGTAACTGAGCCAACAACACGAATTTGGTCGCACAAATATTGTGTTCGTGCAAATATGACGAATCTATTATAACATTTATTATGACACATCTTTTTTCAGACTCCAAAATTCTCCCACAGACGGCATAAGCAATTAAAGAGCCAGCGTTTGCCAAACACTGCCCTGTGCCTACCCCTGCCTTCAGTTTCCTTACTGCTATTCTTTCTGTACAGACATTTTCATTTAACAGCAGCAAGCTCACAACTTGGAAACAAACTTTCCATCATGCAGCCTATATATTCATGAATATGTAGCAGAGAGGTAGGAAGACCTTGGATCAGTACACAACAGGAAATAATCCCTTTGGAGCAATTAGTAGCCAAAATGCGAATCACAATTGTCTGTAAAACACACATTTCATTCTAATGTTCAGGCTTGCAAATTATAAAAAATGCATCCTTTAAATTACAGAGAGAAGTTATAGCTGTATATCAGGTGTGGTTTTAGCTTGCCTGCTTCTCATGTTTACAGTTTTAACTTCTCATTTAACCACTATCATAACATCCAGTTTTGAGGAAATAAACATCACCACTTAAACAGGCCCTACCACAGAAAATATGCAGAAAGGTCCAGCCCTTACAACAATAAGCAATCTGCCCAGTCACTTTTTTACAATCCCTAATAGGGTGCGCCTCAACAAGACCTTGGAAAACACACATTTATACAGAAAGTAGAAACACTGTATTTTCCTGTGCCCTGAGCACACAGAGCTCTTTACTCAGCTCCCAGCAGAGTGGGTATGCAAGTGCATTCCTACAGACCAATAGCTAGCTCATGTGCTCAATACTTTATCCAACCTGACACACCAAATGCTCAATTGGTGCTGAACTCAGAGACTGGAACACAGGACAGTACAGCCCAGGCACAACAGGCTCTACACTCAAGATTATCATCTCCAAAAGAAGCTAAGCCCAGAAGAAGATCCCCTGTGTGCTGCTCCCATTGGTAGTGCTGGTATATTTCAGACAAAAGGCACAGAAGCCACAACTACTCTCAGTCTCAAGCCCAACAGGGATGGAGGTGCCCTTTTGCAGGAACTTAACAGTTAAGGGACCTTTTTCTCCATGGACCGCACGAAACAAGCAGCAAATGTTTCATTTACATCAAAAGACCACACTCAATAGAAATTAATTCCAAAGAAGCTGACTCTCCAAACTAAATTGGTTCAGATGCCTGCAGGGACTGTTATCAAGAACAAGATGTGGGCTGTGCCTTTACCTTGTTGAAAGCTGGGAGACCAGTAACACTGAGTGCAATTTTTCCAATGGGTGTTTCCCTTGCTCTTGAAGAACATAAGCAGAGAGAACAGAAATTCATGGACAGTAAGGTACCACAGATATAACACACCAACATTTTCATGAAATTGAAAGGAAGCTCCAGCTGTGTAGTTCTCCTGAGCCAGGTTGTAACTGAGATTCCCAGCAGGCACCCTAAAACATCATGGTCCATGACTGGACAGACAGTAAGTCCATCCTAATGCTGTGAAAAACCATCTGACCTTCTCTGGACACATGAAAAACAAGGAAAAAACTAATACAGAACAATGAATATTTTTGCTACAGTGTGCCTCCTCCTAGGTAACCCACACTGTTTATTTTGATCTTCTCCCAATCACAGGGGCTTTCTCAAAACCAAATTGAGAAACAGGCCTTCAAGGTGCTTCTGCTCAAGGCAGGAAGTTGGAGCTAGGCAATCTTTAAGACCCCTTCCAGCCCAAACCATTCTATAATTCATTCAAAGCATGTTCCAAGATGCTAGTTAAAGTACTCAAAATTAACTCAGTATCTGATGTATGTTACATTTTATAATGTCTAAAATTAAAAAAAAAAAAAAACCCACAAACAACAAAAACAGAGGAAATAATGTTATTTTAAACGCAGCTGTAAATATTATGTTAATGTATGTGGGTTACTTGATTTTAAGAGCTTTCAACTTTGCAATTTTTACCACGTTAATTTGTGGATGCTTTTTTGAGGTGGTTGGTTAGGGGTTTTTTTTGGCAGGGTGTGAGGGGAGAGGATAATATGGATCAAATGTTTTCCATCATGGTTTTTCTCTTGTTCATATACTTTGCCTATATATTTTCATACAGATTTTTAAGGAGTACTTAAGACTTTTACAGTTTCTTAGAAAACTGAATACTTTAAATCAAAGTTTAAATAAACCGTACAAATTTATTAAATCAGGTTTCTCTAAAAACAATTGTTAAAAGATTCTCATAGAACACAAATGTTTCAGCAAAACCTGTAAATTACAAGAATTAAGTTATCACAACAAATCCTTATTGACAGGTTAGTGATCCTGCAAGCAATGCACTACTGCCAACCAGTATTTAAGAATAAGCTTCCAGAAATCAATTTGTTTGTGAGTGCACCTCTAACACACATAAAAGTCATAGCACCTTTAATAGGTATCTCCACAGCAAATTTCATTACTTTTCCCCATTTACGAACTCAAATTCATGTGTGGGTAATATTTTTGTTTGGAAAGAATGAGATATGCACAAGTACAGCTCCTCCTAATGGCACTGTAACAGTGGTTGGTGAAAAGTTACTTCTTAGTTATTACTCCATAAGCACTAGAAATATTCATTTCTTCTGTGCAGCAGATGACTATAAAACACACTGGTGCAACTTTGAGAATTCTGTGCCATTCCTGATGTTGTGACAGCAGGGTAGCAGGAGAGTAAAGTAGGTTTATGCATCAAATGGAAGAAACCTACTTTTCACTAGAACATTCCTTCCCTCATTTCTTGCAGCAGTTTAACCATCTGTAGCTTCTAAGAACAATTCATAACCACAGTTAGTTTGCCCACATACATTTAAGTGCCACAGTGGAAAAAGTCAGACATTTCATTTTGGAATGCCCCAAACATTTACTAAAGTCCCAAAGAGCTGCAATGATGTATAGTACAACTGAACAGCAGATCTAAGTACCATGAAACACATAATTTCACAAATATTTGAAGAGCTGTTGCAATCCTTACTGTTGAAAATTGTGGACAACATGTTCTTAAAATTTCTTGGGTTTTTTTTAACCATGTTTCTAACCATTCATTGTGCTAAAGCAAGGGAAATTCTTCACTTCTGAGCATCCTCCCAGCAAACAGGCCAAAATACTGAGTATTTCTAATGACAATTGCGAGACCTTCACTGAAGATGTTTTATGTATTTATCCAATCAATTATTTATTCATTCAGACTGATGCCCCAAACGGGGAAGGTGCTTAAAACATTGTTAAGCTCAGCAGAGTATTCGTATATTTAAAGTTGGATATAAATTCTAAGTATCTTTCTGAGTTAGGCCATTAGGGCAGAAAATAGTATCCAGAAGACATTTTTTATTACTATTTAAGCCTTCTAGACTCAAAAAACCAAGTTTTCCTTATACTTGACTTCTCTGAGCTAGAAATACAGGCAAACTGAATGCAACCCCTTAAGCCTTGCCTCAGATAGCTACACTGTGAGAATTCAGGCATTTCTGACAGCAGCTATTTGATAATTACCCATCACATTAGCATGAACCATGAGAGACAGAGCCCATAATGTGTTGCAGCAGTTCCAATATGAATTACCTTGCGGCCCCTGGTGAGAGAAGATCACAGGTAATGCATTATCTCACACCACCACATCCTATAAACAGTGCACACTTATTTTAAATTCAGTTCTGCTTTGTAAAAAATCAGCTAATTTCATAAGGTGCATGCACAGAAGCAGACAATACAAATTCAAGTTTGCAAACCAGTCCTAAATCAGTTACAGGCACAATTTCTTAAAAACAGTGAGACAAAAAAATAGCAGACAATTGTTAATAAAAACCTAACACCTTCACGTTTTAGAATTACAGACCAGAACATTAAGCATGAAAACTATAGGTGGGAAACAGATTTAATGCCAAGGTAAATTTTATGGCAGCTTTAAGATCTAACAGAATGTCTCACATAGTGTGTCAGTCTTCAAATTGACACAGTTATTAAACATTCAGTAACAGTACTTGCCACATGTGAATGAAGAAATTGCGTTCTGGCGTTGTAAATGCTGCCTGGCATTTGAGGAGAGACTCCTCTGTAACCATACTGTACCCTAACAAAATCACCTTCATCTGATTAGATTGCTAATAGATGATTGCAGGAACATGTTGCATGCTTGAATGGAAATCCAAGGCTTCAGTCATCAGCAATGAATTTGCAACAGCTGCAGACAGTAACACACTGTTTAAATGTCATGTGCAGTGAGCAAGAAAAGATTCAGCCAAAGTGTTACTGAAATCCACTGAATTACAAAAAACTATCCCTGAACACGTTAGACACATTGACAGAGTACGTGCAAAAATATGCATGAAACAAGTTTTGTTTGAAAGAAAACATGAGTCTGATTTGTGAAACAAGCAACAGAGCTAATACAATGTTAGGGTTTGGATCTGGCTACTGTGTCTTCTTGAGTTTCTTTCTCTGGTTTTCATATAATTCAGTTTTGTCCATAGTTTTCAATTACTGCTTCCCACTTTGTTCAGGTCCCCAAATACCCGCATGTTTCCGACAACTTGAATAGACAAAAGACATGAAAGGTATAACTGCCTCCTAACAATTTGTGAAAATTGCTTGGTCAACATCCAACAAAAAAAGTAACTGTAACATTGCTCTCACTACTAGGCTCAAGATCATATAATGGCAACAACACATGCCAGTGAGAGTCTCTCACACCTCCCTCCCATGGCAGCAGAATAGAGCACACTGAATTTGGATTCCACCAGCCTACTGTAGTGTTCATGATAGGTGTAACTAAGACTTGGGACAGATGGATGGATGTAAATTGAAAAAAATTACATGGATTAGGGGAAATATTCATCCTTTCTATCTCAATCTGATGATAACTATGTTCCGTAAGAGAACTGTTAGTTATACCCATTTCACCACATGAAATCACAGAGCAATCCATTCAACCTAAGATCTTGTCTTCGGTAGGAAGCTAACAGTAGATGCATAGAATGTGTGCTAAAAACAATAAAACCTTGAAAATAGTATTTGCCAAAAACCTATTCCTAATCTCCAGCATTTTTTTGTGAACAAATTGCTTCATAAACTTCATAAACCAGGAGTCTTTTCACATTTAATAGTTCCCAATGGATTTTTCTTCCATTAGTTTGTCACTTTTAGAACACATTGCAACTTCCACAATATATCATGGTAAAGAGTGCTGAAGTTTAATTATGTAATGGGCAAAGAGGAATGTCCCTGTGGTTGCATCACAATAATAGGAAAAGGACACTGCATCAGGCTGAAATAGGATGTCATAATCATACAATATTAAGTTTTTATGACAGACAACACAGCATGGGTACAGAATAAGTTCCTTGCTGCAGTGCATCATCAGCATGTTTTTCAGACATTACTAGAAGTAAAATACCTTTAAAACACTAAAAGTGAATTTACATTCAGTTTTGGTTTGCAAGTACAAAATCAACCTTTGACCAGTCAAAGAAATTATTACAAGAATGATCTGGGATTTGGCCAGATGAGCACAAGCTGTGCTCTGCTCATTTTCTACAACATCAGACCCTTGATACTGACAGTCTCAAGGAGGATATAGAAATGATCATTTACAAAAATTAACTTCTTTTTCAGTGAAACTAGGGGCATTGAAAAATATGAAGAAAATCTGTTGGCTTGTTAGTATACTGTTATCAGTCTTTCCAAAGGTTTCACAGATTCCTGTTACAGGACAAATTTTCAACTCCCCTGAAACTGGCTCTCATCAAATGATGAAGCCTCTACAGTACCTGAAGAATTGTTCAAGAGCTCTATCATTGATGAAAATGCAAAGTTCTGTTCAAAACAATTGCTTATTTTTAAAAGGCAGTTGTGAAGGGCAATGAGAACCTAGCAGCTGAGCACAATCACATAAATTGCTCATATAAGACAGAATAAAACACTGAAAGCATGCTTAATGCTCATGTTTCCAAGCTAAGGTTTTCTGAAACTGAACTACAGATGCAAAAATAAAACAAGCAACGAAGATGGTAGTGGTGGTGTTTTGTTTTTCTATTTGACAATGTTAACAACTGAAGAACAACATCCAAAAGAGCAGAGGATTTGTTTGAAAAAAGCATTATAATCCTCAATATTTTTTGATTGATCCTTTACAAAACAATCCACACAAGCAAATAAAAATGGTGGTATCAATACAGGAAAGATGAGCTAAATTTCCTGAGACCATTCAGCACAGAGCAAAAAATAACTGAGTTCCTTTAGGTTTGCCAGAATGTGTATCAAAATTTCAGCCCAGAAAAACGATTAGCAATTTTTAATTATTGGTGAGATGTGAAAACTGATTAACAGGTCCAAAGAGGTGGATTGTCTCAGTTTTAAGATTTTCAAGGTAAACTATAAAACAAACAAATATAACTAGTACATATAATCAACTGATCTAAAACATACCTGTTAGGTGATCTAATAATGGGTTTTGGTACAGACAAAGTCTGTGGCCCATAAAAAAACCAGCCAATATACTGCAGAAATATTGCATTTACACTGATGAGGAATGAATAAGTATTTACTTTTTTTTTAAAAAAAAAGAGGACAGATCTTAATTATAAAAGCTTTAACTTCTATTTCCAAGATAAAGAATTCAGCTTTTTGTCCCTGTATAGAATTAATTTTATTTTATAATTCATTTTTTCACCTATCATTGATTTTTCTGAACTGAGAAGTAATATAACAGAATTTCTTTATAAACGAAAAATTGATTTTCTCCAGAATGAGGTTAATTTGAGAATACCTGCAAAAAAAAGATCTAATTATGGTTTTCTAAAGAAGAATCTGAAAAGAAATGTAGAATTGACATAATTTGGAGCAAGAATGGAAAGAATCCCGAAACATATTAAAAATGTTTAAATACCACAGTAAGTCAACTGCTGTGTGTGTTTCTTCACACTCAAGCATTTGAAGTAAATATTTTTAATCTCTAATTGTTGTTAAGTATAACAATTTAAAGGCCCAACCAAAATCAGCAAACCACAATCACAGCACTTTCACAGTTTACTCCAAAGTCCCATGGTGTTGTTTTCAGTACTTTCACCTCTAATCACTCCTCAGAGAGTGCACTGACAGCTAAAAAACCCACCCACATTTAGAGAGGGTTTAAAATACAGCGCTTAACAGGAACTTAACCACATCATGTCATTGTTAAGGGCAACTTTATATGAAGTAATCTAGGCAATTATCAGTATGGAAACCTGACACCAGCCCTACATACAATACATAGCTAATATGGTGCTTGATAATCAAAGAGGGATCTGTAATTAATGCCTATCAATGAGGATTTATGGTAACCCAACTCTATCAGACTAACCTGACACTTTTATGAGATTACAAACTTAGCAGAACATCATAATAGCGATGTGGGAATTTACCCAGATTTATATGTGTAGCATTTGATATGTAGCACTGACATTTTGATTAAGAAACTGCAACACTATGAGATCCATGTTAGAGACATTTAACTGATATGTTTCAAAATGTAATTTCCCACAGCGAACCATCCAAAGTCTTTTTTTCACGGTGACCTTCAGTGATCATCTCCTAGCCCTATGGTATTCAAAATCTTTCTTAATGATCTGGATGAAGACAAAGTAATTACTCATAAATATTACAGATGACCCAAAATCTGAGAGAGTGGGAACAATGAAACCTAAAAGTCACTGACAAAGTCACATAAACAGCTCATCTGACATCAAAAACATTGTATGACATTTTAAAAGAGCCAGAAATGAAGTCACACCCAAAAAAGTGAGGGCCGTTCTGTCCAGTGAGTTAGCAACTTGAAACAATTGAGATTTTTGGTAGATGATCAGCCAAACTGGAAACCTCAGGAAGACATTAGAGTTAAATTGTCTAATTAAATAGCTTGGATATCAACATATGTAAGCAGAGTGTATCATTGCTGAGGTTTTCACCATTGGCACCACTACTATAAAACTGTACCATATTATTATTTCATTTGGTGAATGGATAACTTTGTGAAGAGAAATGGCTTTAAAAATAAATAAATAATCTCTGAAATTGCTTCTTTGCCCTTCTTGTATCACAAAATAGAAAAGAAAACAAACTGCAACAATAGGTCTGGTCTGCTTGTTACTTAACTTGCATTTATGCTTTACTCCTTTTGCTTGCCACAGCACTGGGCATAAAATAATAAAAGAGTCCTTAAATAGTAAAAGCAATGGTCATAAAATCTGGCAAATATGAAAGATTCTCCAATTTGTATTGTATGATATTTGAATAAATCTCCTCTTAAGAGAGTATCTCTCATATATGGAAAAGTATGAGATACTCAAGGAATATTTTTGTCTTCACTGGTAATGCTCCAGCAACCCCACCAAGTCACAGAAGGCAAAGGTAAGGATTGGGAGAATGAAGAACTACCCACTGTGGGATATGAGGTTTGAGACCATCTAAGGAACCTGAAGTTGCACAAATCCGTGGGACCTGGTGAGATGCACCTGTGGCTCCTCAGGTGAAAGAAGTTTCTAAGCCATTACTCATCTTATTTAAGAAGTCATGGCAGCCTGGTGAAACTCTCACTGACTGGACAAGGGTAAATACAACCCCCATGTTTAAAAAGAGAAGAGAGAACTGCAGGCCAGTCAGTCACACCTCTGCTCCCAGCAGTGGTTAGGAAGCAGATCGTCCTGGAAACTGTGCTAAAACACATGGAAAATAAGGTGATTGATGACAGTCAGCCTGGCCTCACTAAGGGAAAATTAGTGTCTGGCAAATGTGAAAATGTGCATGGCAAATTTGATGGCCTTCTGTGAAGAGGCCACAGTGGTGGGAGATGAGGGAGGAGTAAGTGATGTCAGCTACGTGGAACAGACAGTTCCTGTGAGGAGCACTTGACGCTGTCACACACAACATCCTTGTCTCTTAACTAGAGAGGCATGGCTTTGACAGATAGACCAATTGGTGGATAAGGTGTTGGCTGGATGGTTGCACTCAAAGAGTTATGGTTGATATCTCAATGCCCAAGTGGAGCCCAGTGACGAGTGGCTTTCCTCAGGGGTTGGCACTGGCACTGTTTAACGTCATTATTGGCAACATGGACAGCAGGATTGAGCACGCCTTCGGCAAGTTTGCTGGTGACACCAAATTGTGTGATGCTGTTGACAGGCTATGAAGACAAGCTAAGAAATTGGGGGTTGTTCAGCTTAGAGAAGAGAAGGCTCTGAGGTGACATTAGAGGAACCATCCAGTTCTTGAAGGAGGCCTACAAGAGGGCTGAAAAGGGACTTTTCACAAGAGAATGTAGTGACAGAACACTTAAACTGAGAGAGAGTAGGTTTAGATCAGATATTAGGAACAAATTCTTTGGTGTGAGCGTGGTGAGGCACTGGCACAGGTTGCCCAGAGAANGCGTGGTGAGGCACTGGCACAGGTTGCCCAAAGAATCTGTGGATGTCTCATCCCTGGAAGTGTTCAAGGCCAGGTTGGTTGGGGCTTTGAGCAACCTGGAAGGTGTCCCTGCCCACGGAGAGGGGTTGGAATGAGATGAGCAGTGACTTCCAGCCGAGGCCATCCTAGGATTCTGTGAAGACTGGATAAAGGACTTGCCATAATGGCTGAGGGAACTGAGACTGTTGAGCCTGAAGAAAATGCTTGGGACAACCATATTCACTCTACAGATCCCTGGAAGGATGTTGAAGCCAGGTGGGGGTCAGCCTCTTCTCCCAGGCCATCGGTGACAGGACAAGAAGACACAGCCTCAAGCTGAGACAGGGGCAGTTCCAGTTGGACATGAAGAATTTCTTCATGGAAGAGGTTGTTAAGCATTGGAACAGATTGTTGTGGCACTTGGTGATATAGCCTAGTTGACAAGCAGTGATTGGTCAAAGGTTAGACAATGATCTTAGAAGTCTTTTCCAACATAAATAATTCTGTGAAAAGAATCCTTGTATCAATTTAATATTTCTGAAGTAAGATTATCTGGTAATTTAATTAGCACTCCTACTCCATCATACTCACTGTGATTTTTTTTTTTTAATATCATATATTATCTGGACCACTCTCTAATGCGTAAGGCAAACTAACGTGGATGGCACTGAAATAAATTAAAAAGGCAAAGTCTAGAGGCTTCTCGGCATTAAGGAATATACCAGAATTAAAGAAAATATTCATAGTAATATTATAACATTGAAGATATTATAATGGTTCCAGGGACAGACAGACATAGTGCCTTTAACAATAATCATTGTGCACAAAGAACAACTAATAAATAATGTAGCGATGTATCAGGCCTTTCCCATAATGAGATGATAGTCTTTTAATATATTCATATTTGGACAAAATCATTAAATTTACTACTATGCTCATGATAATTTAACTGCTACAGGATTTACTTCTGTTCTCAACTGAAACGGAGGTCTGCACTAATCAAAGCAACATAAGATGAACAATGAAACATATTTCATCTGAACAGTGATGTTTGATAAGAATAGCTTTGGACACTTGAAAGAAAAAAAATAATTTGGTAAGCTGCATATTTAAAGCATACAAGCTGAACATTGTTCCCTTGATTTCTTAGTCCAAAGTATTTCGGATGAGAACAGGTTCCCTGTGGAACAGACTATGAAAAGAACACATAATATTGCTGTCCTCAGTGCCAAATCTAATGACAATAAACAAGCCCAGAAGGAAAAATATAGGAAATGTTCAAAAATTTCAATATAGCAAAAAAGTAAAATTACAAGATTCAAAATCACACAGGAGGAGTGGGAATAATAATGAGAAAAGCTACATAATTAAAAAACCCCAACATGCCTTGTATGGCAAAATTTTTGCTCTCAAACATATCCTATAACAGTGAGACTACCGTATAGTGGAATTGGACTACTTAAAATCACATATAATGGTTGATACTAAACATT
>VYXF01006061.1:1107135-1200821 GCA_013397295.1 Polioptila caerulea | reverse complement strand
AAAAAAAAAAAAAGGGTTTCAACACATGTAAGTCAATTTGCAGGCAGACACAGGGGTGACAAATCATAGTTTTGGGTCCTCGGGTGAACACGGCTGCAGCCGAGTTAGTATGAAGTAATAATACTTGCTATTAGGTAGAGGAAGGGGGAACCACCTTGAATTAATGATTTAAAACATTTGAAAAACAAAGTTTGCCATCAATTATTCCAGTGAATTTCGACCTCTCATGAAGTTTTAGCATTCCAGAAATATTGCAGGAAGAACAGTAAGGCCACCTTGAGTTGCTGCACAAAGAACTACCTCCTTTTAATTGCTTTCAACTCAGTAGTTCAAAATTTCGTTTGATGTCTTCCATTTATTTATTTTTCCCAATGCCACCAAAGATCGTGCAGAACTCTAGCATTCCTTCCACAGTATTTTAATTTTCAGGAAGGAAAGTAATCTACCTTCCCATTTCTAATACAGATGCTGTTCCTTATCTTTTACTTTTTGTCTCAGTAGCTCTTCCAACTCCATAACTTTGGAATAAGAGGAATATCACATAGTACACACAACTTATACGTGAATAGGAAGATGATGTCTATGAATTTGTTCAAGTCCTCCTAAATATTTATTTAAACGCAACTTACTTTGCTGATGGTTACTAAGCACCAAGGCAGCATTTTGGTGGAGTTATCTATCAGAGCTCCTAGATCTCGTTTCTACATATAACATCTATCCCAAAATCCATCTCATATATATAAATTCTGGAGGGTTTTTCCCAGCACACATCACTTAATAGTAACATACGTTGAATTTCATCTGCCATTTCAACACCAGTTGAAATGTGCACCCTAAGGTCTGCAGAGAGGCTTCGAGTAGGTACTTTCTAGGTTCTCCCAGACTGAACCCATCTGTTTGGCCCCAAGGATGAACCAGCTATATACCTGACACTCTCCAAGGCTATGGCAATCACCTAAGGGACCTGTACACTTCCTGCTCTTCTTACAGTTTAAATGGACTCAGCAACAGTTTTTTCTGCTGTTTGTGGGTAAGAAACTTCAGGGGTTTAGCCAGCCTAATTGTAGTTTCATAGTTAAAAAAGGATTTTTTTGGCTTTTTAGTAGTTTAGTTATCACTGTTAAAGACCAGGTCTTCATTAGTAGCATTATAAACCAGGTCCCCTTGAGGTCCTCCTCCTCTTGGAGGTTCTTTGATCAACTTTTCCGTAACATAACCTGATAGCATCCAGAAGGTCACTATTTGGATCATGATTTGACATGATACTTACATAAATTACATTAAAGCAATTTAAATATCCCATTTAGACTGTTTTTCTGACACTTTCAAGCTTTTGCTTTCCCCCAGCATGTTAGGCTTGCTAGCATTATCTGGTCACACAACTGTTCAAGGGAGTCATATTTTTTCCCCTTTGGAGGCCTGGAATTTTAATCCATGAGGACAACAACTAACTCATTGACTTGTTCAAGACAACCAACACTAACAAGTTAATATTTCATTAACATCTATCCCTCTTCCTTCATACTCACATTTATTAACACACATTTATTAATTTATTTTTTTTCCAATTGAGAGGAATTTGATAGTTGGGGGTTTTTTTTAGCTTTGAATAATCCTTACATGATTTCCATTTGGGAAGAGGATACATAAAAAGAAAGGATGAGAAATAAGAACTAAGTGTGCTTTACAAAACTTAGGATCTAAGAAGGGATGGGAATAGGGGAGAACACTCATTTGAATAATAAAAAAAAAAAAACAAGAAACCTATTTACTCAAACCCAAGAAAAGACTTTTTTTTTTTTTTTAGTCTGGTACTGATAACATGGGACAATGATTTTTTCCTGTTTCTTCATCCTTGTGTGATTAATAGAAGACTCTCAAAGTTAATGATGCAACACCAGCATATACACAAAAAACAGTCACACCAAGATACACACCAAGACAACTTAAAAGTGTGTGTAGAAGCAGTTCCACAGGTATGTTATCAGCTCCAGTACTAATTATCTTGCTTTTATAAGAAGAAAATATATCAAACTAAACTTCTTAGAGGAATTAATATTTTACTTCACTGAAGTTATTTCAGGTGAAAACTTCCAAAGTATTCATTAGTTTGCAGGTCTAGTTATATAATCATGAAAAGGTAAGAGGTATAATAATTCTCAAGCTAGAAAAAAAACCCCAAACATCCACAGGATCATTTATAAGGTTGAGGTTCGAGCAAAATGCATTTTTAAAAGAAAGAAAAAAGGGATGAATTGATGCAATTTTGAGTACCATTAGAATTTAACCACTACAAGTAGCCCTATATCAGGTTGAAATATGCTTAATATGAGAATATATTTTATTTATTAACAGAAACAACAATAACAGGAATTTTGCAGTCACCTTTAAGTTCTAATTTCCAAGGGAAAGCTAATGTGCTACATGCTTGATATGAAAACATGGCTTGATATGAACTTACAGTGCTCTCCCTCTCTGTCATTTCCTCACGACATTTCTCAAGCACACACAAGTACTTTGCACACAAAGCAGCTCACTATTTGAAATAAAAATGTCCCCTTCCACTAAAGGCACTTTAGAGCATATACAGAGGGAGCTAGGAGCACGGTCCCACATTATCAGCAACGATCAGCTGTTCACTCACACTGTAGCTAACAGCTTCCTGTTTTTTCCTTCATAGAAACCCCCAAATTATTGCTCAGTTATTCACTCTAACTCTTATGATGGACATAAAACCTGTAAGAAAGTCAGATGCATTTAACTCCTTTAATAACATTAACCAGACCCAGCTTTAAGTCAACAGTGGTTTCTTTTTTTCTGTTCTAGCAAAAGTTAGATCAAGTTCTTAAGGCACAAGAAAGCATTGATCCAGCAGGAATTATAGACTGGCAGAGTATAATGGGTTTCAGTCTGTTTGGCATTGATGAGTGGAGAGGAAAAAAGTAATAAAACAATAAACCCCAATCAACCAGAGAGCCCCTATTCCACACCTCATTTTCCAAATTAGTAAGAAGAAAAATCTCCTTTTCCACATCTGTTCTTGGCATTCTTCATGGCCATATTTTATTATTAATGCTAACCTAACACACTTTCAAAAGATTTAGTGTGCTTGAAAATTTTAGTTTTCCACCTTCAAAACAAAAATAGAAGAAAAGACATTTGTCCTTGAAAAACACTGTGCATTCAAAATGTTAATGTTTCTGTAGCGACAGTACTACTAAATGTCATTGCTATAATTGCGTCAAAACACAATTAGGAATTCTGGCAAGATAAACACTTTGAAATGCAATTTTTCTATCGTTCTTTCTTATGCCTAAGAAAAGCCTGTCAACCTGCAGGCCAGCCAATCACTTGTGGTGTTATAACACTGCAGGCTCTAGTGTTTGTAATTATTAGCTCGCATTAATCAAGAACATACTGTGAGAGGAACAAAGCCTTCTGATTGCGAGATTAAAGCAACTGCCCCTCTTGTACCCAGCCAAATGGCTCACAGAGAAAGCTGTGCATTAAAATAAACACATCAGAGAAGACTTTTCCGGTGTACAAATGGGAAAATGACAGAATAAAGAAAGAAACAGAAAGAATACCACTGAATAGAAAAAGTCATATCAAATGTTCTTGAGTATTTCCCAAATAACTAGGTATGGAAATTTCTGTGCTCTGAGCATATGGCAGACGTTCCTTCCCTTTCTGAGGGGGAAGACAGGAGAAAAAGTTGGCAAATGGTGTATTAAGCTTGAAGTGAAACTCCCATGCAGCATATGAAGAACAGGGAGGACTCGGATGTTTTTTTTTTTAATGTATGAGGGAAGTAATGATAGTGTACATTCCACTAGTATATTGTACTGATGCCCAGTACAGAGGGCAGTACAGTACACTCTACTCTCTACTCTCAGTGTCTTTCTATCCTGTAGCCAAGATCCAATTTTGTAGTGTAGAACCAAAATTTAATTTTCATCAGCATCTTAAAAACAAAATAAAAATTAAAAAAAAAGAAAAAAAATCCCCCAAACCAGAAAAACCATCTAGAGATCTTGGATGACAAATTATTCAAAATGTGATTGCTGACAGAACTGTTGACCTATGAAGTCAGGGAAAGATCAGAAGCAGAGGTCAGAGATAGAAACCAGTGATTCATCAAAGACTCTGAATCACTTAAATGGCTGGAAACTAAGCACGTGTTCAGTGCTTTCTATTTTCCTCACTTTATATTCGCCTCTAGTGAACAATATGCAGCAGAATATCATTAAAACACCTCTGTACCTGCTACTATCTACATGAGACATAAATCATTAAAATGTTGAGCAAATGACCCAACCAAGGAAAAACTATTAATGTGGAAGGATTTTTAAAGTTATGTAAGAAATAATTTCAGGTCTTGAGAGGATTTAAAAATCAGCATACAGGACACAGGAAAAGCAATAAATCTGATGCAAATCATGCAAACATCCAGGCTCCTCTGCAACGTTATGGCTACTGACTTCTCTGTGTGAGAGTATTTGAAAAGCTAAACATTGTACAGGGAACCCTCAGCAGGATTTCAGCATCTTGAGACAGTAAGACAGAAAAAAACCTCCCAAAATAAAAGGCTTGCTAAATAAAAATTTATTTCCTTTTTGCCACTCTAACAGAGGTATCCACACCAAGCTACCACAATTCACTTCTTTCAATGCCAGTACAGGTGGACAGCTCTGCCTCACAGACACAGTAGGAACCAAGATGTATCCTAATGGTAAACATGCATCTCTCCTATGAGAAAAGACTTAAAGAATTAAGCTTTTTCAGCCTGAAGAAGTGAAGATTTATGGGTGATCTAAATACAGTCTTTCACCACCTTAAGGGAACTTAGAGGGAAGATGGGTGGGGACCTTTTACAAGAGCATGTAGTGACAGGATAAGAGGGAATGGCTTCAAGCAAAAAGAAAGTAGGCTTAGATTCAGGATGAGGAAAGAATTACTTACTAGGAGGGTGGTGAGGCACTGGAACAGGTTGCCCAAAGAAGTTGTGAGTGCCCTATACCTGGAAATGTTCAAGGCCAGGCTGGAAGGGGCACTGAACAACCTGGTTTAGGGCAAGGTGGGCTACCCCATGGCAGAGGACCACATGATCTTTAAGGTCCCTTCCAACTCAACTTATTCTATGATTTCTACTAAATGCTTAAATATCGTAGAGATATTTTTTTCCTAAGTAAAACTATGAATCATAACATCCAATCTAGCACAAAACGCATTTCTCCAAATTCCCAAAGCCCAGTTTAGCAGCATCCCTCATAAGAGAGAGAAGATAAAAATGGTATATAAAAGAGATTACTATTGAATTAGTCAGGAAACTGTTGCTAGCTTTTTACAAATGTTCTACTTAAAATATTTCAAAATTTATTGTGGTAGATATTTTCTTGAAGGGAAAAACTGTCAGATGGGCAACTTTTAGGACCAAAATCATCTGCTTAACCCCAAAGCTTAACACAAATGCAGAGGTAATTAAAGTTTACCTAAAACTTATGCAGATCTACAAAGACCATTTCCAGTAAGGAAAGATTAATTTTTGTTCAAAGCTATGATTTTTTTTAATATTTCTGACAAGACTGATACAAACTGACTAGCACATGGGGACATATTATTGCAGGTAAAGCTAACCAATTTACTGTGGACTGACTTTAACATGGAATCTCCCATGCAGCAGGTAGCACAGTATGGAAATAGAAAAAGACTACTAAATGAGTCTTGGGGGTTGGTTTTAAAGAGGTTTGTGATATAGGACTGAGACTGGAGGTAACTGCTGAGTCTCAACAGCATGTTAAAGAATACATCAGAAGCAATATTTTTCTTATTATTGACTTTGGTTATTAGACCAAATCAATAAAGTACATGGATAGCTTTATTTATATGAGAAACAGTACTGAAAAAAAGTCAATCACATGCTTTAAGTCTTTCTGGGGATTGACCCTACTGGTTTGATTTATAATAGGATCTTAGAGACAAAATTTTCCTTTAAGAATGACCAGCTTAATTATTAAATTGACAGTTCTATGTCAATAGTTATAACTCTTCCAAAATTAAGTAGCAGTTATCTGAACTGCTCACAGATGTGTAATTATGAATATTTCCTGCATGATAGTTATTTCAAATGAAACATGAGAGGATCACATCTGTAACTGAAAATGTAGGTAAGTATAGTAAAAATAATCATGTTGTTTTATTGATCATTGTTTTTTCTTTCTTAACACAGGATTCTTTGTAAAAAAAAAAAAAGAAAAAAAAAAAGAAAACACATTAATGAGATGCTTTTAATAAGTTCTGGTCTTTCTTTCATACTGTTTATAGTACAAGGATTTACAAGAGTCATCCTACTGGATCTCAACTAAATAATGAAGGCTCATAAAAGACACCCAAGATAAAGGTCTGCAGATTCATCCCTTCATTGATAATATTTTATAGTGTGTGTTGTGTTGCCAGCACAAACACTTTCTTATAGAAGTAAAAAAAAAAAATATTCAAAGCATGCATAAACATTTTGATTGGTCCTTCCCAGCAAAAAGGGGCAAAAGGAGAATAAAAATAATTCAAATACAACTGCAGCTGAAAAATGGAACAAAGTAGTCCTGCTGCTCTAAACTTTGGTCTTGAATGAGAGATATAGAACCACAAGACATGGATATAAAGCCTCCTAAACCAACCAACCAAACTTCATTCAAGTAATCTGTCAGACTAATGACTTCTAGTCTATAAATGCTCTCTATCTAGATGACATTAAATACTTTTTCAAGGCTGAAAGAAGGAAAGAGAACTGGAGGAAATATCTCTAATTCTCTAAACCATGTACTTACTTACCGTGTCCATTGAAATTATAACATTAAAAAAACAAACTAAAATCCCCAGTTACAAGCGTTAACATCAGCAGATCTCACTGAGGTCAGCACAACCAGGAACAGACTAAAACCCTCTGGCTTCAGTTGCTCTTTCTGCTGTGGTGACTTTTCAGGGCTTCTTCCACAGGGGACCAGGCAGAGGACAGGGAGCTAATGGACAGGAGAAATCAAAACTTGCAAGACCCATCCCTGCTCTCTCTCCAGCTGGGATGTGCTCACAGTTATTTCAGCTACAACTGCCGACATACCAAAAAATAGTGTGTTTGGAGGACTTTTGGCCAGGATCAGAAAGCATAAAGGCTGTTTTGTTACTCCACCTAAAACACCTCCTGTTCCCACGCTTTCCCCTACTAAGTCACAGCTACAAGCTGTAAAAACTGACAGAACTTGGATTAAATTTACTGAGTACCTCAGCTTTTTCTCAAGTGGTAGCTGCCTGTGGCACAAGGCTTTTGTCCTGCAGGACTTTCTGGGCAGAGAAGAGCAGCCCAGCACCAGTGGGGGCTCCATGCAGGGGAAGAGGGGGACGCTGGCACCTGATGAGGGCCCTTGGGGCATTGACAGACTTGGCACAATGTTGAAAGAGAAGTGATCAGCATAAGGATAGATTATCAGTAACCTACAAGTCAGAGAGGTGCAGAGGAGCGTCAGTCATTTAGAGGTGAAACACTTGCAGGATCAGGCAGCAAACCCTCATGTCTTTCAGCTCTCCAGAAGTGGGTGGTAGTGCTAACATTCAGTAACATATTTTAAATTCAGTACAAAACCATGCTGCTGATTCTGGAAAACGTAATAAACCAGGATTACTCTGAACTTTCTATTTCTTAAGGTAAATCTCTCAGAACAGAGTATGTGAAGTGTTCTCTGTGTGAGGGTATTTTTTCATCAGTTACAGCTATAATCCCATGTCAAACATGAAACCAGATCATCTAAAAGTTTTGAGCTACAGAAACATTTAAGCAGCTCCATACATTTTAGGCAGAGAAGATGATGCCATTACCGCAATTTGGATACATCACGAGCTACATTTGCATGGGAAATATAGGGACTAAATGATAGTGCACAATGATAAAAAAATCTAAGATAAACCAATGTACAAGTCAAGGTCTGCAGTTAACATATTGCTAATAATGCCAACTAGACACCTTGCAATTCAAACTAATATGAGTTGAAGTTAAACAAAGGCAATAAACTAAAGAGGTAAAATAAAAAATCCAAGCATCATGAATATTCCACAGTAATAATTTAATCCAGAAATAACAATTGCAAGTCAGATCCTTAAATTTTAAATATTTTTTTTTTTTACTAGGATCAAAAAGCTAAAAATCTTTTGGCAGACAGACGAAGCTGGAGCATTTCCACTGTAGACAATACTGAGAAAAGCCCTCAGCCCATCGATTCACTTCTGTAAGGCACCCTTAAACAACATGCCCAGAGACAACCATCCATTCAAGTGCCTGGGCTACGGTAAATCCACAGGGAATGGATACTGCCCTCAGCTACGTGTTCCTGCCATTCCCTGTCCTTCTCTGAGCTCTCATCTACTGCTTCCTTATTTCTGCACTTTTTACTTTGTCCAAGGGGTCTCTCTCCCATTCCTGTGGAAAGACACACACCCATGCCAAGGATACTACACACATCTTAAAGAAAAACCACTAACCAACCACAAAACTAAAAAAGGCCAAAATGCCAAGCAAACAATAGTCTCCCACCCCAGAATCCATTTCACTTTTTTATGAAGAATAAATTTCTCAACTAATCACTAATGCTAAAGGGCCACTAGCAAGAGACTCACTTCATAAGGTGTTCAAACATTTTTTTCACTTACTGCGGTTATACAAAACTGTAAAATCAAGATTACACACTACAGTATCTGAGGAAAATAGATTGCTATATCATCCATTTTTGATTTTACACATAATCAGAGACTCTGAAAGACAAAACCATATCTATTTCAGCAAGAATATTTCAATGTTCCAAAAGGAAAGGTTACAAGATATCAAAGATGCTCTTTTTTTCTAAAAAAAAGAAAACTAAACAAAAATACTGCCTTTGATTTTTCTTTTCTGAATTCTAAAACTACAGTAAAATTGGCAAATGCACCAACATATTGACAAATAAAAATATCTTTATTTTCACTATTAAGAAATATAGGCAACCTTGTATCAAGTGCATTGTTCAGATTCACTTGAGAACCATTTATGATGATATTGCATGCATGGTGTTTTTAGAGTTTGTTTTCTTCCCCTAAAATATGATCCTGCTACCACACTTAAAAGATGATTATTTCAGCATTTTACATGAGAGCATAACTAGTGTTAAAGAATTAAGATTGTACCAGGCAATTCAGGATCCTGCCATTGCCATCAAGATACTACATACACTGGAAGGAGTTGATCCAAACAATTCACTGAATCATGGCATTCTTTAGGTTGCAAGGCACCTTTCAAGGCCATCTACTCCCTACAATAAACAGTGGCAACTTCAACTAGATCAGGTTGCTCAGAGCCCCATTCAATCTGACCTTGAATGTTTCCAGGGATGGGGCATCCATCACCTCTCTGGCAGCCTGTTCCAGTGTCACCACCCACACTGTGGGAACACTTTCCTATTTCCAATCTTAATGTACCCTCTCTTCCAGGTAAAACCATTACCCTTGTCCTGTCACAACAGGCCCTACTAGAAAGCCTGTCCACATCCTTCTTATAAGTCCCCTTTAAGCATTAAAAGGCCACAACCCTGTCTCCTTGGAGCCTGCTTGTCTTCAGGCTGAGCAACCTCAACTCTCTCAGCCCGTCTTTCAGGAACACCATTTTTGTGGAATAACTTGTTTTATTAGCACAAAGAAATATTCCTATAATCTAGTATCAAATTTCCCAGATTTTTCTTCTCTTTTTAAAGCAATGCTTTAAAATACAGCTCAGTCTTTTTTTTCCACTTCGTCTCTCTCTGTGTATGAATCTTGAATTATTTTGAATTATTCCTGACTTATTTTCTCCATATTGGCATAACCAGAAAATACGTTAAGCCCATCATTGTTGTTTTCACAAAAATCACCGAAAAGGTGAATGAACTGAGGCTAAAGGGACATTTGAAATTGACTCTCCCGTTTTCTATCAGAAGCTCTTGAGGCCCCTGCATAACACTAAAGGTTGTCCCAACACCTGAATTTTGCAAGAACTTTGTCTAGTTTGTGCATACAAGGTGATCTCTGTGGATGTCTTGCCAGATAAGCCTTTGAAGGCTATTAAGCCAGAGAAATGCCTCATTTCTTTATACCTGCTCTGAATCATTTATTTAATCCTAGGAGCAGATTTTCTTAAATAAGAGGAATTTGCATAAGCATTGACTTTCCCTATGCTCCAGTGTTTTGAAGAGACATCCACCAGGCTTAAAGGGCAACACAGTAGGACATCACTGGGATCACTCCACCCCACATCCAACCTGTTCCAGGCTCATCTGCGCTTTTCTAGGTTTAGCTTCTGATTTCCTTCCACGCAATGAGTCAGATGCACTCTGCTATAAAATGATTAACTCTATAGACACAGATGGTACATGGGAAGCCACTTCACAAGCATTAGAAAGTATAGAAATAAGTTGCTTTAAAAAGTGACTGCTATCAGGATATTTTGAAATGCATAATTCAGGATGAATCAGCTAGGAGCTACATAAGACATCATTTAATTTCACAGTGAAGTTCAGATTTCCACTGAATTCTGAACAGCCTGAGTAGAAGATTTTAGTTTTGTAGGCATGATTCTCTGTATTTCATTTACAAAGGTTAAGACTTGCATTGAATTTACTGAATCCATTTCAGGCTAAGACTACCTGTAAAACCAAGTATGCTAATCATTAAAGAAAAGAGGAGGCCCTCAGACATAAAATCAGGGTACTTCTACACTGGCATGACAGCAGGTTTAAACTTAGTTGCATTTTCAAAGACTTTAATACATTTTATTCTGAAGACAGAGTTCCCTTTTATTGCAATCTCATTCAGTATCTCTTTTGCCACATGGAAAGAAAACAGATATATTATTTAAATGTTTGGCATTTTATAATAACATTTTAACTATCGCTGTGATGTTTTCCTTGCTTATGGCTCAGTGTAAACTGTGACAACAAATAAAATTGATTAACTGGAATTAATACTATGATTAATTCACAGTTCAGCGCCTATGGCAGTGGCCTAATCAGTACTTTTTATTTATTTGTCATCATCAGGCTTAGCTATAACAAATTTAGTTATGATAATGAAAAGGATCTTGAACTGGTGCTTTAATTAGAACATAGATGTGGAGTACAATATATATTAGTAAACCAGGCAGAACTGCCTCAAATACACCCACACCGGCACAACTGTTCTTTATAGCTCTGCTATTCCAGCTCTCACATATTTCTGTGAGACTCAGTCCCTATATGAGGCACAAGCTATTCATCCTTATTTCAAGTTTTGGTCTGGTCTGAACAGACACTACATCTCCAGAGCAACTAACATCCCAGAATTGTAACTCTGTAAACAAGATAATTATAAATTAAGGCAGTGTCCTCTCTTCACAAAGATAAAGCATATGTAAACCCATCACCTTTACAGAGTGCAGTCTGAACACAAGAAATCTTAGTGGATTATCTCCTTGTTGCAAAAATTGATATTGGATACCACAGAATGAACAACTCTGATGAAAACCCAAAGGGTCAAATATACTGAATCTGTTTTGGATAAGAGAGAAATAAAGTAATTCATCATCTCTGCACAACTTTTTTTACCTTCAACCCTCAAGTTATGAGGCCCTTTACTTGTCTATACCTAGAATTTTTAAAAAAGCTACCAAAAGGATGCCACACAAAGTTGGAGTCCTTTGGGATTAAAATTTAATTTAATTAAAAAGGATCTAATATCTCTTTTCATAGATACAGTGATGAGGAATCCTAGAAAGAGTCAAAAAGCAGGATAATAGGCCATAATAAATAAAAAAACTCTCACAAATGAGTGAGAGCACTATTTTACACATCATTGTTATACTACCCTCCTTTTAATTCATACCAGTATTCTTCCATCAATTTCATTTGAACAATTTTCAAAATATCAATAGAAGATCACAGGTTTTCTCTCTTATACAATTTCTACAATCATCCGCAGTGATGATCACTAAAAAACTGTTCTGAAGTTACTATGAATTTAGACAATACATTTAGATCTGGGGGAAAAAAAAAAATCCAAAACAATTCACACCTTAAAATTTTAAGCAAAATAAAGAACACACACTCATGCTCTCCAGTTCCTGAGCTCTTTCCTGCTAAATTCTTTCAAACTTCCTTAGGCAGAAAAATACTTTTGAAAATAAGCTTTATTCTCTAGAGCATTGGTGCTCCCACCACATGGACTATAGATGGACATTTATGCATGATAACTATTCACAAGCATTTTATTACACTGTGCAAATATCCGTGTACTGCACCGGACAAACTCCCATTGGGTGTAACTCCTTTGAGATAGAGGGCAGCAAAAGCAAAGAAGAAAATCCTATTACAAACAGGAAAGAGAAGACTGCAATTTTGTAACAATCAAATAATTGTATTGGAGAAAGTGTTTATAGTCCAACATCTAACAGGAATAGTTGGGATTTGAAAAAAGAGGTTTCTGTTCAGAGTTTTCACTTGCCTACTGGGTGTCTGTAGGAATGAGACTTTCTCTCTTGGCCCACCATTTTCTAAATCCATAATACAGTAATTTTTTTTTTTTTTTCCATATTGCCTCAGAGCTATTGAGAAATCTTCACTTTTAAATTTAGCATAACTTATGATTTAGCGTTAAACCAAAAAAAAATAATAATAAGAGCATTGATTTAGATATAAAAGTTATTACAGCAATGAAACTTTGAAGTAGTCCTACTGGCTCTTGTTATAAAATTATATTTTCCAATGAAATTGGAAGAAGGATTTGTTCCCTACTCAGATCTTTAAAAAAATGTTCTTAATCAGTATTCTCTGGTACTTTAATTTTTAATTTTATTTCTCTTCAGCAGACTTAGAGATTGTATTTTCTATTACACTAGGGGGAACTGCTTCCTTTTAAGCTCAGAAAAACAAAATTGTCTTTTACAATCATTATTTGTAATTAACTTCTCGTCTTTAATGTAAGCATAGAATTAATCTATCAACTCATGCATTGTCACTTTTGTCTAATTGCACAGTATGATCACAGAAAAAAACACTGCATTAAAAAAAATATGCACATGTTGCTAAGTGTCCATGCAGCCACTATTTTAAAGCATTTCCTTGGTAAGCCTTCTCAAGGTGGGCAGGGAAACAACAGCAGCAACAACAAAAAAGAAAAACACAACGAAATCCCCAGCCCTTAATAGCTCATTTATAGATGTTTTATGTTTTCCATTATAGTAATCTCCATTATCTCATATTGATATGCATATGTCAGCTATATTAAGCCTTGTCTCATTTGTTATAAAAGCAATGACCTTTCAAACACTTTCCTAGCTTTCCTTTAAAACAAATAACCACAAACATGCATGTGAGTGTCAGTGAAGTGGAAAATTAGCCTTCTGAAACAAGTAAACCATCTTCCCCACTGTATTAAGGAAACCGTAGGATTGAACAACAACAACAAGAAGCATGCTGAGCCACGTAAGGCTGATTTCACTGAGCACGCTCCAAAAAAATAGTCCTTGACATTGCGAATGTTTGCCTTGCGTATAGGTCCCAGAGCCAAACTTCCATCTGGAAGAGATTTGAACTACCATCCAGAGGCATTTCAGGATCTGAACCAAAAGGTTTACAGCATTACAATCCAGTTAATTCTATTGCTTCTAATTCCAGCTGGACTTAAAGTCTTATCTCTGCACTCCAGGCCTTCAGATACAGCCTATCACGGTAACACCAATTCCCAGAGAATTCAACTCCATGACCCAAGTGAGATTAAATCCCTCCAGATAGCCCAAGTAAATGGCTCATAACTCGTTTCTGTCACTTTCACTAATGCCTTTGTACCGTGAAAGAAACCAGCAAAGGTGTAAATATCTACAAATTATTAACTGCACTTTTTCTCTTGACTCCTATCAGCGATTCCAGTTGTCTGGTTCCTGCTGAGAACATCACAGATATTTACTGGCTGAATTTTCTCTTTAAATACTGCACTAATCAGCTACTGAATATTTGTACTCTATACCTGAGTGTTGCAATTTTTGATTAAACACACACACAGATGTGGAAACATAAATAAATAGAGGAACTTCAAGAAGAAGAGGAGATACATCTTTGATGTAAGTTGAAGTTAAATTCCCTCAAGTCAGGTAATCCCGCAGCACTTCTTGTGTTAAGTCGTTTCACCCAAAAGAAAGCAGATGTAAGCAGAAAAGGAGCATTTGAAGACATAACACATTTAGTTTCTATTTATCAGGACACATTTATTTTAATGAACTGAAGACACGATTCTCAAATATTCCTTTAGGATAAATAAAAGAAAAAGGCAATTATCTTCTTAAAATATTGTAGATTAATAAAGAGACATTTCCGTGCAAAGCAAAACCTGAATAAAAAACTGCAGCACAAACCTGGATGGTGCTCAGAGATAGCCGCTGTGGAACAAAAGTACCAGTTGTGTTTATTTTCTATTTCAAGTCTTTCTTTTGTTTGGTTTTTGTTTTCCCAGAGAAGAACTTCAGAGCACAAGAAAAGGGAAATAAGAAAGGGGTAAGTAAACACAACTGCTTCCCAAAGCAACCTCCAGAATTAGAAAAAAATATGTTCCAATAGGAGATTTCTAAAGATTCCCGTAGACAAAACAAAACAAAACAAAAACATTCAAATGTCTGGATTTTGTAATGTCAGGTTTATGAAGTTCTATTTGTCCAGAACACTGCAAAGAATTGTCTTTGACTTCTCAGACAAAAAAAAAAAAAAACCAAAAAAAACCCCACAACAACAAAAAACCCCAAAAACCACAAAACCTCCCAAAACCCAACAACAACAAAAATAAAAACAACAAAAAAAACACCTACCAGAAGCACTGCTCTTTTCTTTCCAGGATAAGAAGGGGACCCTGAAAAGCCTTTGGACATAGCAGACATCCACCATCAAACTTCATCTTTGCACAACACTACGAAAGCTCTCCCCCAGTACTTCCCCTCAAGACAGAGGCCGAACACAGGCCCAGGAGCACCACATAAGAGGTGGGTAGGATTATCATCAACAATTGTATATCAGATGCAGCTGAGGTCCCAAATCAGAAGGATGAGAGTCAGCTGGGGCACGGGTCAGTGGCAGGGCTGTTGGTGGACCCTTGCTGAGTGCTAAAGCTACAGCACCAAGGCTTGGCCCCATGTGCTGAGACAGCACCTGCATGCACTTGCAGGCTAGGCAGAAGTCATCTAGGCTAATGCAGGGAAAAGCTGAGGCAATCAAGAGCTGTGCACAGAAGCTCTGGACTCTGTAAATGCTAATGCCTGCACTTAGGTCACATCCTTGCTGGTGGAGAACAGGGAGCATGGGCAACGTACACATTGGTTAGTCACATCTGTATTTTTAATCACACACTGGAATGTGTCAGCATTATTGCTGGGAAGATGCACAAAAAAACTCTTTTCTGGTAGTAGGTCCAGACAATACTATATCCTCAACTGTTCTCAGGGTGCTCTCACCTAAATTGGTTAAAGCAGTTACATGAAAATTACTCAGAATTTAAAAATGCAAAGGAAGCACTTTCTGCTTAACAGCTAAAGTAGCCAAGGAAGTTGAAACTCCATTTATGGCTCATTTAAGTACCTTTAAGTAGAAAAAGACACTGTGGCTATGCAAACCCAATGAAGTCAGAATTGCAGGTTTACTCAGCAAAAGGGAAATTACTCGGTGTTAATGGAGCAGGTGATTCATACTTGGTTTTAATATGAAAATAAGGAGAAATCCTATCCAGCACAGCTCAGTTAGTTTACCAATTGTAAGACTAAAGGACAGAAAGCCTTGATAATCTTCTTTCTTTGTGGCACATAATAAATTACCATAATAAAGGCACAAAACTGGCCTCTGTTTTTAATAACCTGTATATTATAACTCACAGTATAATATTAGAGATCCTAAGAAAACACTGTGCATCCGTCAGCATTCAACGTATTTTGTTTTACCTGAAGCAAGCTTTGTAATTCTGAACAAGGCAAAAGACATGATGGATTCACCCAGCTGAGACTGTTTTTATCTGACTTCAATAATATTTATGCAAACTAGCAACTTTATTTATTGGTATTTATCCAAAATACTGAAGCTACTAAGCATGTTAAGCATATTTCCATACCCTGTGTATCCATTTTAAGTGACATCAATGAATGAGGCAATATTTTTTCCTACATTAACACTGGTTGCATATATTGAGACAAGAGGTTCTGGTTCTAAATATTTTAGACATTGCACCACTTGGTTTTGGAAGGGTGAAGCAAATTCGATGGCAAAGACGCACCATGGAAATTGTGATGCACCAGAAAATCACAGTTCCAGTGACATTCAGACTCTCCTATTCTAATTTTGAAAGCCTGGTCCAGAGACACCTTTAGTGGTATTTATTTAACTAAATATAGACATGCATGCATGAGCAAGATTGCTTATGTTCTCCTTATAATGGAGAAAAATACATCGTTTCAGAGTTGGATCATCTTATTCTCAAGTAAATGTCTAGCACAGGTTGGATGATTTGTGTCCTGAAATTGTCAATTCCTTTTTACCTCAACATAGAATGAACTCTAACATGAGTGTGATAAATATTTAAGTTTAGGTGAGAGGAATCTATTTGTTACTGATACTCACATGGAAGAGAACTGGTTTTGCTTTGCTGGATCTGATATAACAATTATTGAAGTGTTCTTTTTTATTAGAACAACTGCTGATACTGTTGCACCTCTTCAGGAGATATGAAGTCAGGGAAAATTTGATTCTTAATAAAAGGGGCTTACAGCAGTGATATGTCTTTAGCACATGTTCATACAGCAAATAAAGAAATAAGTGTTTGAATTGTAATAGAGGCTTATTAAATAAGGCATAAAAATGGGAATGAAAAGTGGCATTACTAGCACAGAGGAAAATGTCTGACGGGAAAACTTACCCAAATCCCCTTGGCCACAATGGTAAGTTGAGAGATTAGGTGAACAATATGTATCTGAAGACAGAAGTAGGCAGGGGCAGGCAAGAAATGTCTAACCAGAAATATTTTCAAAACTGAATAAAAAGTATGTTTGTGTGGGTCAGAATTTGATGTTTATATGCCTGCTAATGTTCAACTTGAAAAATAACCAGTAATTAGCATTTTTTCTGGCGCAAGGACGAAAAAGTCAAACTGACAGCTAAGAGAGAAGTTTGATTCCTGTTGTTTTGCTTCTTGAGAATGCTGGAAATATTAATCTGAAATCAGACTGATCAAATCATTACAACTACATTATTGAGCACCTAGCTAAGGCTGAAAGAACTTTTATTTTATAATATTTCTGTTAGATTTTGGATTTTAAAGATAACCCTGAAATTTTATTACCTGTGGATAGTTTCCATTTTTATTTTGTTATCTAGCTTACATTTTCATTTGACGATGCTCCTTTTTTTAATTAAAGATGACAAAACTCTTGCCTTCTAATTCATGACAATAGTTTGAATAAAATTAAAAAGGGATATAATGTTTGGGCTTTCTTGCATGTGATTACATGCCAGAATACTATAAGCCAAATTGATGAATATATCAAATGCCAGGGTAGCATGATCATCAATCTGTAGATTACTAACACACTCAAATTCATTGATAATGTGTGTTATAAATGCACATGAATGAGCATTGAATAAGCAACAAGCAGATCCTAGTACACCTTGGACAACAGTAATGGTCTTGAGGAAAGCTGAGTTTTTCTCTCTTACCTAGATTTATATGGTTCCTCACAGCTGAACATAGGAGGCCACAGTGAATTTTTGTTGTTAATAAGTAATATGTGCAAAACAAGTATACATCCTGTTTTTCTTAATCCTTAATCACATCTCTGTAATGACATGAGAACACCTCTTTATTTGAGCAAGTGTATGTATTAATTCCTGGAAGAGGTCACACTAACAACAAAACCCACTATCACAGCAGTCCAGCTGCTTAACCAAGGCAGAATGTACTGCTGTGGCAAGGCAGAGAAGGATTTAAGCTTTCAGAGGAGAGGAAAGCTGAGTCCAGCCTCATTAGACTTTATCTCAAATAGGAAGCAAAGTAATAAAGGGCCATCATAAAAGGATAGTTTAGGTATCCTAGGGAAAAAAACTTCTGATGAGAAAAATTAAATTTGGAGATTTGTACTTTTTATCTTTTGCTTTTAGCAAAGCTGGCAGTGGTTCTAACAATAGCAAAGGCTTAAGATTATGCTCTACACAAAAGAAGGACACGAGTTTAATTTTATTCTTTTTTAGTCTGTAATAAAAAGTACCAGGATCTTTGGTGTCTTTGACAACAAAGATAGGAGTGTCACTTTGCACTTTCAAAACAGCTTGCCATTTTCAACAGCAGAACATATTTTATCCCAAGGTAAATTCTTCTAGAAATGAATCTAGTATAAAGTATTGTATTGAACAGCTCATCTACAATTGATACACTTTTTATTATTTTTAATATTAAAATATTTTCCTTAGAGAAACATTCTGTGGTTTTTTATCGTAATTTTTGGCTCCAGTCTGCAGTCCTTAATCACTAGTACAAGACATTATGATTTGACATGAACAAAATGAAAATCAGAGTTATGCAGAAAGCTGAGAATTAATGTTAAAATATACTGCCAGTCCATAGACTGGATATTAATTGTGTCTTTGCAGAGCTTTTTATTTCAAAGCCTTGCAAAAAAAGCAATTCTGAGACCTTGCTGAGTGCAGATCACATTTTTAGATACCCAGCCTAAAAGAGGACTTAAAGGTCATCAAGCCTGATTACATTCTGTTCAATACAATAAAGTGCAGCCATGTGTAAATTCTTATTGAGCAAATTATGAGTGATTCATGGCAGATTTTTCATTAGAATGTAATGTCTCCTTTGCTGTAAAGTCAACATTATGATCTACAGTTACTTCTTAGCGATATTTCTATTAAACTAAACAGAAGGAGAGATGGTTTTATTTGTACCATTTTTATCTGCATGCAATATATCTGATAGCAAAGTTACATTGAAAACTGCCTATCCCTTTGCCATTTCAAAGCTCTCAATCACAAATTTAAAGGAAGGCTTGTTTCTTACAATACCTAAAAACTTTGCTATTTTCCCTAGTATTTGTTTTGTCAAGGTAGGATTATCATAAATAAATACAAATTCTTATAACTTACTTAAGCACTACATTCTGTCAATTTGCCTCCATGTTTTTCACTCTGTGATCATCACAGACCTCTATTTACTTCTTAAAGGTTACAGAAAAATATCCTTGCCTGCTCTTTAGAAGATAGGAACTTCAAAGACTCTTTTGAAAATGAACAGCCTTTAACAATGTTTGATACTAAGCCAGAAAAGGGCATGGAATAAGTAACGGAGAGGGAATGCTTAAGTTAGCACTGTGGGAAAGAAATGCCAAAAATTCAGTTTATCACATGAATGAAATTCTCTTTTCCCCAAATAACCCTCTGCTCCACACATGGATATAGCCAAAAAACCTTCAGTGCTGATAGCCACAAAAATTCATATTTGAAACCCTGTTCTCAACATATCAACTACTTCTTGCTTCAGTACTCAGACATTGTACTGTTCGGGGTCAGATGGGGACGGGAGCTTATGATGAGCTTCTGGATCTGGGTTTTGGCATTGAAAGTATCTGGGTGTTAGGTTTACAGATCTGAATGAGCAAGCTATGCTCCTCTTCAGAAGAAAGAGCAGATGCTGCAACCAGCCATCTTCTGTTGGTTTAGCAGCAGGCAGTTTCTATATTTGAGTGTGACTTGGATTAGAAAAAAATTGAAAGCTTAAAAAAAAAAAGAAGGAAAAAGCTAATTCCATAATTCCTTTTTTTGTTTGTTTGTTTTCAAAAGACTGCCACTAACGCGAGAGGGAAAATTATTAAAGATCATTACTGTATAACTACCAAGAAAACAGCTTTTAAAGAAAATAAGGCAATATAAGAGAATGGAATAGTTCTGGGATAGCTTTATGCTGCAACTTAAACAGATTGTAAGTATTTACCTCAAGAGCAACATAAATCCAAATTATTTATTTTAAAAAGAAGTACAATTAAATAATTTCCATTATTTAAGTAAAGAATCTCATACAAGACAGCTAACTGGAGGCTATAATTATAAATTACAAAATAAAGTCTTTCAAGGGTTTCAAGAGATAATTTTGGCTTTGTTTGCATGCTGGAGGGAAGCACGACAGTAACAAACTGTGTCTAAAAACATTTATGTCACACATTATCATACTAAAGGAGAATGTGAGATGACTAAACTGAGAATCCCAAGTGGAATATTTCCAGATCTTTCTGGTTCTGCTATAGAGCAATGGACAGGATCGAAAGAACTGTAGAAACTTCTAATTTGCACACCCAACTTTATAGCTAATGTCCTCTCTGGTACTTGAAAAATTTTTAAACCTAAACCCGATTTTTATAAAGTTGACTTTCAGTGTTGCTTTATACCACAAAACAAGCTAATTATAAGTCGTTATTTAGTATTAATTGTGATCACACTGCCATAGAAAATATACTTTGGATACTGAACACTAAGAGTTTGCATGATATTTACTTACCTTGGAAAAAAAGTATCTTATTTTGCAGATGGTAAATCAGTGGGTGAGTGGATAATCTGCAAAAGTCTATCGCATTTTCTATTTTTTGTTTACCTAACTAGAAACTTTGTTGGAATCTGCTCCCCTCTTCCACATTCAAATTCCTAAAGACTATAAGTAATATTGATTACCACCAAGGAACTGGAGGAACTTTATCAGTTCATGTTTCCTCTCTCTTCTCAGTTACTTGAGCGGAAGAAAAATAGTCCATCTGTCAAGAATTATTACTATTAGAACTATGCTGTGAGTAGTGTGGAATAAAGCCATTTCACAATATTGTGTGCCCTGAAAATGGCCCTGATTCAGCAAGGTATTCAACTGAATGCTTGAAACTTACATACAGTGCCACTGGCCTGCAAAGCTGTATGGTGAAAATTGAATAATATTTAAACTGGGTATACGTAAAGGGAAAGAATCAAATCTCTATATGTGGTTGTATTTCTCCAGTCTTATTCTAATTCAACCTCAGACTACACTCTAAGCTCAATAAAAAGTAATGCACCATCTAGAATCTTGGTTTCTGGAAATAAGCAAATAGTATTTCATAAACTTCTGTTTCATGAAATTGAAATGTCAATTATTCAATGAGGCTTTTTGTAATGTATTCCAAAAATAATCTTCTAAAAACCCACCTATCTAGTTTTTCTAATGAAAAACTAATCAGACAAATAAAAAAGCAAACAGTTCTAAATGATGAAGTTAATATAGCCTTGAGCATAAGGTTTGTGATCATAATATCACATCTCAGCTTTCTCTCTCCTGCACTGCCAGCCTCCTTCTTACTTAATAAAAGTTTCTGTTTTAGTTTTCCAGGGGCATTTAAAATATCTAAAATTGATCTCTAACTCCATAGTTTTAAAAATAATATACACAAAATCGTTGACAATAATTTGCTCTGTCAACTACTAATATATTAATGTAAATGTAAGTCATTCTTTATGTAACCAGCGTATCCTTAAAAGCCCTAACCCAGCAACTCGAGCACAGAGTTAACTTTCAAATATGAAAACACTCCCCATTGAATAATGAGCTTTGCTGCACCTGGGCTTGAGACAATTAGGCTTCATGAGTCTTATTCACCTCCCTGAACTTACATAGCTGCTGTACATTTCAAGGTATCACTGAAATAAGAAACATGCACAGCAAACTTGGTCACAGATCCTAACATCCTCGGCATTGCGCTTTCAGGAATTTCTCTGAACCTGCCAGGTATGCTAGCCCTCTGAAGGTAATGAGAAGTCCATGTAGCTTAAATGGGAGATAAATTTCTGATATATTTTCCAAAGCACATAGAATTTGCTGAAAATCAATGGGTGATGATGTATTATAAAGCAGCGACAAAAGTGAACAGAATCTGATCTGCAATGAGCTGGAGTACCTTGTCAGAAGATTAAACTCTGACTCAACAAATTTATTCAAATTTGCACAGTCTAATGTTTAGGGTTTCCCCCTCCCCATTAAACTCCTTTCCTATTGTTTATAACAATTTGTCTTAGAAAGCTTTCATTAACTTTTTAATATTGATGTTTTCTACAGATAACAACTGAGAGTCATAGCAGAGGCCAGTCAAAAATAGATTCTATTTTTAGATTTGTTTTATCTGTAATTGCATTGTAATAGCTTTCTAATTGGCCATAAGAGTAATTAAAATAAATCTGAATTATTCTTTAACAGAAACTTCCACCTAAACAGCATTTTAATGGAAATATTTGTGTAGGTCTCAGGTATAATAAAAAGGAATGTCATGAATAAAACAAAGAGGTATTTAAACTAAGTAACTGTCTAAAACAAGCATCTTGATAATTAATACTGCTGATATCTTGGGTAAGAAACATAGTTTATTGGAGACAGCTTCAAATTCGTGGAAGGAATTCATCACCACAATCAGTGTTATTTGCTTACCACACAGATGAAGCCTGTTTCAAAAAATGGCTCTATGTGTTCAAACATTTCTATTTTCCCCTTATAAATCATAAAGACTACTTCCTATTTACTTCCTTCTTTCAGAAATAAAAGCATAGGGTGGCAGAGGGATCAAATGAATTACAGTTTTATGCAACTGTGCGTCTCCATAGAAAGTTGTCAAATTCAAAGCTGCCTATAAAATATCGACTCACTATCAGACCATGACCACAACGTTTCTTTGCTATCCTAAAAACAAATTGAAGATGTGCAGTTAAAAAATAAGTAATTTAAAAGGAAAAAGCCACAACCATATTGCTACACAGGGGCTGGAAATAACTTAAACTCCAAGCACATTTGTGGGTCTTATAACAGGCAAAATGAGAGGATTTTATTGTAATAGAAAGCAACTGCATACATTTTTTATCTAGCTGTGGCTTTTTCCATTACTTCTGAAGAGGAGGAAAACCTCAAACCCAACAATTCAAGCCAAATTACGTGTCTAGGTACTGAAGTATACTTCCAGGCCCTTGCAAATTATTAGCAGAAATCCTGAAATCATTGCATAATAAAACTAAACACATTGCAAGGAAAACTATAATTCCACCCTCATAACCCCTTGAAAATGCCCACACAATTACAGGAATGATAAAGTAGGAAGCAGCCTTTAGGGGTCATCTAGAACAAGCGTCCTGCTCTAAGTAGGATCAGCAGCAGCCTGTTGCCCAGGCCTGTCCCCAGGAGGGTTTTGAATACCTCCAAGGGTGGAGACTCCACAACCTCTTTGGACAGCCTGTTTCAAAATATGCCCATACCTCTTCTGCTGTCACTGGACACCATTGGGAAGACAACTTCTCAGTCTCCTTCATGTCTTCCCTCACAATGTAAATTGTGTTTACACAATTTGTGTAATGTTAATCATATTGTATGTTAAACACTAAAATTAAACTCAGTTGTGTTATGGTCTTTTCATATTCATCTCCAAGTTCTTCATGCTTTTCTTTTTTACTGTTATTTCACTCCCTTCTCATAACAACTTTTTACAGCGTCTTTCTTTTCCCACAGTGTGCTATTTGCTTCTCTGCCTCACTGCCTACCCTTCTTCTCCATTTCCTTGCCCAATAGCCTTTGTTCAATAGCCTATTAGTTTCCCACACCAACCCTTATTTCTTTTCATTGCCTTCTGTCTTGGATGGTCCTGTACCAACTTTCCTTGCCTCTGTTCTCTTCTCACTTTCATACTCTCCCCTCCACTCCCAAATTTCACTTACTGCTTTCTTTTTTTCTCCCTCAAACAAAACCATTCCTTTTCACAGTTCCAGCAGCTCCCATTAATCCCTTTTAGGGACAGAAGAGAGAAACTGCATGTCAGAAACCTTTCTGTATAATGAGCTCTGTCATAATTAAGACTCACTTGCTGGATAAAGCAAAGCAAATCTATAAAATAACCACATGCTTATCTCCTGCAGAAATGGAAGGTTTCTCCTCAAAAGAGGATGTGTGGGGGTTTACTGGCAGCTGAGCAGCGAGGGGTGCAGGGGCTGCTTGGTAGTGGCAGCAGAGCAGCATGAGTGTGGCAGCTGGCTAATTATGCTGCAAAGAACTTGGCTGGTTTTCAATCCCCTTTCTACATTTTATCAGAAGATGTGTTGGGAGTCTGTGGAATAGGATGTAGATGATCCTTGGTGATATTTTTTTGCTGTTCCTTCATGTGAAGAGAAGAAAGAGTTTGTTACAAGGGCTAGCTTTTGCTGCTTGCCCTAGAAGATGCCTTCACCATTTAAGGTCTAGCCAAGGAGTTCTGAAAGAAAAGACTTAAGGACAGCCAGAAGACACAGGTTAAATCTCACATAACCTTTTAGGAAACTATTACAATAAGTAGCTAAAGAATTATAGAATAAATTACATACAAAGAGAATGACCCTATAAACAATTTCCTAATTTACATAATGATGTGCTTTATGACATCCAAAAAATTGTTTTGCATGGAGTACAACAAATATAATAAAACCATTTCTTAACATAGGAAAATTCTGGAAATGTATGTTACTTGGAAACATTTTACAACAACTTTTCCTCAACTCATATTAGCTTTTAAACATGTGAAATTTCATCAAGAATGTCTCAGCCCATTATACTTCTAAGGTAAATTGTGTTCCATGCAATTTGCTACAGGAAGCACCTTTCAGATAAAATATTAAAAGCTAGTAATGATCAGGAGCACTGAGGACCAGAAATTCTAATAGTCCTAAAAAGAATTGTACATGCTCAGCACCTTTAAAATAGATGAGCTGGTCCAGTTTTGTGTTAGTGTGCACACTAAAGCAACACTGCACAATTTATGTGTACATAATTATTAACTTAAGCCTTTATAAAGTCACTCATGTGAATGACTTTAGAAGTCAAAGTGATGTGGAGTCAGAAGTATTTGGAGCATCCTTCATGCCTTAAATTTTATGATTAACTCTTCAAAAGGCCCCCCAAAACAATGAAGTGCAGCTGCACCAGTTTCTCTGTACAACTGTTCCCCTGCCCCCACAGTAGAGTTTCATGCACCATTTCTGTGTCTGCTTGCAGCTGACTTACGAATCAGGCACTTCTCTAAGATGAGAACTCATACCCAAAAGTCCTCTACAGTAAAGGCTCTTTATTTGTCTGCACCTTAGTTTAACTATCTGCAAAACATACAGGATAACAATTTCTGTTTCACAGCATGACCACAATTTGAATTAAGTACTGAGAAATGATTAAAAAAAAAAAAAATCAACATATCTGGGAAGCTGTTTGAGATATTTGAAATTAGGATGCAAAGGTCACTGCAAAAAGTAAAAAAATACAAGAAAATAATATGTATATCAAAAAATCATGTTTAATTTCTGCATTCCCTTCTTGTCAAGAAAGAAAGAGATAGAAAAAAAAAAATTGAGCAGAAAAAGAAANAAAAAAAAAAAAAAACAATCAACATATCTGGGAAGCTGTTTAAGATATTTGAAATTAGGATGTAAAGGTCACTGCAAAAAGTAAAAAAAATACAAGAAAATAATATGTATATCAAAAAATCATGTTTAATTTCTGCATTCCCTTCTTGTCAAGAAAGAAAGAGATAGAAAAAAAAATTTGAGCAGAAAAAGAAAGCAAATACAGTATTTCACTTCAAATCTCAGTATATACATGCAAAAGATATTTGTGGTGGTGTCTTTGGATGGCAAAAATGGTAACCTTGCAAATCTTAAAAGACTTTCCTAGGTGCTGATAAGTTCATCTTAAAGAAAGATTCTTTCCATACTGACATTTCCAAAATAGGGTCTTTTTAAACTGTTTGTAAGAACAAGTGATTTCAGAGAGTGAGTTAGTTTAAAATTGCAAAAGAGCTAAAACAGTTTAAATTTTTTTAATTAAAAAAAAATCTGTGTACATGTACATATAGTTTTTTACTTATGAGCAAGATCTTACTCTATAACTTTACATAATCTATACCTGAACCTGCTTTTCATCTGTGGGGTGTGGGAGAAATATCTCAGTTTTGACATGAGCCACAGAAATAAAAAATATTCTTAAACTACGATATTTTTGAACAAATAGGAAATAGAAACTTCTCAATAAAATATCCTGGTTCATTTAATGATACAATTCACGCTCTGTTTTTTACCAAATTATTGCTGTTTTAAGGATCTGTTGTTCTTCAATTTTGTAATTTTTTTTTCAGTTAAAGCTCTTTCAAGCGAGTCTGAAATGTATGAAGTATATGCAGCTTTCCAAATTCATTAATAAACAATTTAATAAAGTACGATGATGCATAATTCTAACACACTTTCTGTAAAAACCTCTGTGGATTTGAGCATGATTAAATCATGCTTTTATATTACTGACAGGGGCACATAACCTGCAATGCTCAGAATAGAAGCCTCTCCTCACACAGAATCCCTGAACTGCCCACACAGAAGTACAGCATGCACACTGAATACCCAAGCAGGGCAGAACACACGCTTTAAGGTACGTGACATCAGCTGTAAATCAAGCACCCTTCCCATGCCGCTCCCAGGTGAGTGACACAAACATTCCCACTGACTCGAACGGACTTTGGATCAGATCCTGAACATTCCCACATCTTTTTTTTTCAAGTTGCTAGAGCAGTGAGGATATAGATAGGAGAGATTGTCTTCTCTCTCCTAGGTGAAGCCCCAGGACTGCAGGTGCAGTTCTTGGTTCTTTGGCATGCACCCGGGGTCCACAGATTCTCCTTCAGTGCTGGTATGGGAGGGGGCAGAGGCTGGGGAAGGGAGAGAAGAAAATCTGCATTTGATCCTCAGGCTTTAAGGAGCACCTGTCAGGATTTTGTTCCCTTTAGAAATGCAATACAAAGACGTCTCAGGGCTGGAGCTGAAAGTGAATAACTGTACAGTTTTGACTAGTAGCTCAAGGGGTGTTTATGCAAGAATCACTTCTCCTAAAAATGCCACATACACATTGTTATGAGAGAAATATCATGGAGGATATTCTTGTGTGACTTAAAAGAAAAAAAAAAAAAATGGGGAAAAAAATCAACACAAGTGACAGTATAAAAAATTACCCGCCTCTCTAGATGGAATTTTTGGTGTTGAAAAAAGGATAGTGAATGAGAAAGTAGGGAATGACAGTGAAATGCAGTAAAATAGAGGTTTATTATTTCTCCCACTTATCTGTGGCACAGCTAAGTCAGCCCCTTGTTGACTCTGGCAGATTTATACAGATGGCGCTTTTTAAGCATATGAACTGCCCTTGAGTGGTGCCTTCAATTCACAAGACATATATTTTATTATAACATCAAGCATTAGTTTCTTGTTTTCCCACCTTTCTCTCTCTCACAGTGTTGCGGAGCAAATGGCATGTTTTACTGACCTTTTATATCAGTAGCTTTCTCTGTGGGGGATTGAAATTGATGTTTCAGAGGATTGTCCTTGCTTTGTTATTTAAGAGACCGAAGTGCTATGACTATGGAAGATGCTGAGGTTACAATTTGCTACATATGGCAATACGTAGCAATGTCATGACAATGTGAACAAAGTCAATGTGAACCAAGCCTTGCAAGGTGGTTCTTCCATCATTGATTTGCCATTTTATTTTTCAAAACTGTAACCTTATCAATCAGCCACTTGCTTCTGTACCACGTTGTTATTTTGTAGTGAGAGTTAACAGAAGTGCAGGTAAATTTGTCCATCTGAGATAAAGGATTTACTGGCAGTTAAGACTAAGAGGATGTACCAGGAATACTTCGTACCTAAGAATGAATATCTAAAAAGATGTTACAGCTATCTCAAACTATATTTTATGGAAAGGTGAATTTTAAGATTACATAGTTGCATCTAAAATTTCAGTCAGGCTTTCCCAATCTAAAATTACACACCCTATTATAGCAGTCTTGTATTGTCACAAAACCACACCAGTAACGTTATAGCATGCTCATCTCCATGGACTCAGTTTTATGAAAGAGAGTTTAGTTCTCAGAGTTATACTTGGGAGCATTATTTCAAAATAACGTGTCAGGAAGATAAAGTAGTTTGTAGTTTTCACCCGAATCCAAAGGCAAAGGGATTGTTAGGATCAGCCACTGCTGCTACCTTAACTGCCTGAAAAATATGCAAATGAATGATTTTATCTTCCTTTAATTCTGTTTCATGCTAATTAACTAAGAAGTTAGCATATCTTTTTTTCTGTCCCTGTTGGAGTTTAACTTTTACCTGCAAACAATTTAAGATTGCTGAGTTAGATACAAAGTGTGGTGGTAGAGCAGGTGAGATGTCTCACCATAGCTCCCAGGCTTTCTTCAGGCTTCTGCTGAAAATTGCTGTGGGTAATTATGATCCTGTTAATTGAGATTGGAAAGTCCTGTTTTGGGGACACACTGCAAAATTAATTCAACTTCCTTTATCAGTTACAAAAACCAGTTCACTCTAAGAACATCTTTCAGGATGATCTGGCCTGGGAGATCTTTGCCTTTCTATTTTCATTGACATCACCCATTGCCATAACTAAGCTTGCAGCAGTTTAATGAAATGGCCTCTCTGTGCCACCTTAATATATTTGGTTAGACAACTCCGAAATATCTGGAATTTGCCTACATCAGTTTAATGTCATAAGATACATTCATTTCTTTGATCATTATGATGATGTTTGCCATGCAACTGAAAGGAGATAATTCCAGCAAGAGACAATTGCTGGCAGTCAGGAAAGCAGATAAATACTTTTTAAAGCCCCATTCTCTCACTTTCAGTAAATTGTGCAGGTGCTATTTGGTCACGCCATGTTGAGATCAATACTGCAAGACAGAGAGTATCCAGGTAGGAAACCATGGGGGGGAAATCATGAAGAAACCAGAGATCCTGAGAATGGTGTGGAAAAAAGGTCCCAAAAGGAGAGAAAGGGAGGGAGAAAATCAAAGCCTGTCTGGAAGATGACCGAAGCCCACTTAACAGAAATGGAGTATTTGGATTAAGACTGACAAGTATGGATACTTGTTTGCATTAAAATAGCCTTGTCTTGATATACATTGTTCCTACAATTAAATTAAACAGTAGTTTGTTTCAAATAAGCTGCTTTGGGTCACAAAATTTATCATTTTCCCAAAAGATACTGCAGGAATAACTCTTAACTCAACCAGACATTTTGAACAATTACAACTGGCAGCAAGGCTGCAGAAAATTGGTGAGGGAGTCATATAAGCTGGGGCAGGGACTATTAGAGTGAAGGCTGACATGAAATGTCTTTAAAAAGTACCTGCAATGACACAAACAAATAAATAAAACTGCCTTTGTGCAGTGGAAAACTGTAGTTTCAGGTTTGATCTAAAAAACATACTGATATTCTGTAAAACCTAAAATGAACCAATATTTCATTTCTACGTTTTATGTTGAGAAAACAGCACAGTAAAGAGAAGGAAATTCACTGTGGAGCTGCTTGGCTAAACCCTATCTTTTGAAAATGTTGCTTTCCACAAGAATGTCAACTAAATAGCAAAAAAGCAAAAATAACTTCTTCCTAAAAGCCTTTCATCTTTCAGACTTTCAAAGTATAAACAGGAACATTAAGAAAAGCCATTACCTGACACGTTTACCAGAAAAAAAAAAAAATAAAAGCCAGAAAAACAAAGCAAAACAAAACAAAAATGCCAAACACAATTCTGGACATGGAAGTTCTGCAGACAAATAATTATCTGCGGTGTCTCGAACCATAGAAAAACCCAGGTGCCTAAGAGGCAGAAGCTCGAGTTCCCTAAGCCAGCTATACTCACAGGAAGACTGAGAGCTCTTTGCAGCAGCCCTACTAAATATCCTGAGCTAAATGGAATTAGGACAGTGAGTCCTAACACATATGTGCTGCCTGGCCTGGCCTTCCTCTCCCAGGTTCACGACCAACTGGAGGTAAATGGGTGTCACTCTCATCTGCATGAGCTTTGTCAGAAGCTCTAAGAAGGACAGAACATGAGCAACTTAGGGCTTCTTATCACAAGGCTTGGGATTGCCTTTTGATACACATAAGGATCAAACCTAGGTTTAGAAAGGGCTGTTGATTTCCCCTAGTATCCAGCCTTTTCTTCTGGAAGGACAGACTCCTTGCTGCAGCACATCGTTCTCACAGCTAAAATGTTTGACTTTGCAAAGCTCCATTACACATCTCCTACCTCTCACTCCACATAGCACTCCATATAGGAGCAATTAATTTCATTATACAATTTATAAAGCTATTAAGTATAACAAATACAAGAGGAGATTCTCAATATAATTAATAAGCTATATGATACAGAACTATTTCTAAAATACCTATTCTTTCACATTGATGGTGGTACAAAGTAAGAATTATGCAGATTATTTTAACTAATAAGCTTGGAATTGAAAGGAAATGGGGTGATAAAAACCCTGTGCAGTGAGCTTCACAGCCAGGCAAGGACATTTAGGTTTTCAAGAAGGTATTTTGGCCACAAAGACCAGAAAGGTGTCAGTTCTGCAATGGCTATGCTACTACTAACTTGTTCAAATCTATCTTTGTGCAGTGTGCTCTAAGCATACAACAAATATAATGCATGAGTTTTATCTGCAAGATGTAATACTGAAATTACTTACATATTCTTTTTGTGTGTGTGTATTTACACTCTGTGTTCCCCGGCTTGTTTTTCCTTAACCTCAGTTGCTCCTCTATCTATATGTATTCTTCATTGTATAAATACAATTTATGGCACTGTTCTCTCTGCTGGAAAGTACCTACTTTCAAGTCAGTTACATTTTGATTAACTTTGATATCTATGTTTTAAGAGACACCACGTATTCACATCATTCATCTTCCCCTAACAATATATCACAATATGAGGAATCACAGTATTTGTGAGTGTAAGCAAGCTCTAGAAAGAGGCCAGCAGTGAACTGACACCAGTTATGCATCCACATGGCACAGATCATACAAGGCCAGCTGGACCTAGCACCATCTGGGATGACTGAGTGCATTACTTTTCCTGGAGACAAAATGTGTCACCACAGGGAATCACATAAAATAAAATATTGTCAAAAATTATATTTCTATTTTTTTCCCTAGCTTTTTAATATACAGTTGCTTAATACCTTGCTTATAGTATTGTAAGTTTCCCCTGGGAAAACTACCAAAAGAGGAAAGATAGTATTGGTATTTTTGCATTTCTTTTTTTTGCAATGTTAAATTGCTCATCAAATTTTTCATTGAAGCCATTTCATAGACAATAGAACAATATTTCTAGTTGCACTGAATATGAGGCAGCTAGCATTAATAAAATTGATTTTCCATTTTCTCTTCCCCATAACAGTTGGCAAAGTCAGATGCAAATTGCATCCACCTGTATCAAGGAGATATTGACTTCCAGGAGAGCACAGAAAAACTTACCAAGGGGAGAAATGTCCTACTGTCAAGGAGACTCTAGAGGATTCACAGATTTTACAGAAAGTCAGCACCCTCAGGTATTCCTATTCTTTTAGGAAAATCATCTGCTTCTGAGGATGACGCAAGTGTGGAGTTTTGGTTTTACTTCCCAGATTGTAACATTTCTCTGAACAGACTTTCCACCATCAAGAGAATATCAGACACCTTGAGGTACAGGTTCCTGATTATTAATTGCTCATGGTATTTCAAAAGAAAACACCCAAATGAATTGCAAAACAGATCACTGAACAATTTCAATCAAATCCTTTTTTCTGAAAAATATTTTCAATGAAACTTTAAATGTCTCAAACTAAAAAAAAAAACCAGACTAATGTCATCTCCCACTTGTTTAGACTTCAAGATGGAAAACAGTTGCTGTGTCAAATATTCTTCCATCTTTTGTTTACTGTGAAACTTTCAGGAACATGTCTCAGCAAAATTAAAAATAAAAGGGTATTTTCCAAAATGTCACTGTTTGAACTTATGCAATAGAAGGCTCTATAATGACAATTTTGGATTATCATCTTGATTTTTGTCCATCCAAACCTTCAGAGTCACTTTCATTTACTCTAAGGAATCAAAGAGGATCTTCACTAGAAGTTGTGAAATATTTTTCATTGTTTGTTGTCAACACGTTATTCAGGATTAAGTTATGATGTAGCTATGTCTTCTAGTCTAAGGAAGAGCATCTTCCTTGGCATCAAATCAAGCACTGAAAGACCAGGCCACTTTGTTTCCTTTTCTAGTCTAGAATTTCAGAAAAAAAAAATAAAGAATCAGAAAAACATATTATGACAGCTCATCATTTGCAAACATACAACTCTTTCAACATCTGCCATGTTCAGCTTCATTTTATAGGATCTGTCTTGGCAATATAAATTGTGCTTGGCTTCAGAGGTGCTTTGTGCCACACAGTGAAGAAAAACAATCATGACAACTGAAAAATAAAGCACACGGTGGGGGCAGGGAGAGAACTGAGAATTTAGAAGCCGTTCACTTTTTCTAGATTTATTTTAAAAGAATTTTATGTTAGCTTTCCCATATTCTTTAAGCAGCATAGTTTTGCCCGTGGAAGAAAAGTGACAACTATTGCATTCATGAAAGGTGCCAAACAACCTCAAGCATTTCCAAAAGAATCCCCTGAAACAGCTGCACGAAAAGAAAGCAATTTATTCCAGCACACACAGATGAATTATGTCAGTAGAAATGTATTGCTGCAAGAAGTTTTTGGGGTTTTTAGACACAGAGGCTATATTGTAAGCATTCCAAGAAATGCAGCAATTGGGAAAATATGAATTTCACATGAAAACTATGAAGGATAGAAAGTAGCTGTGCAGAGCCGTGCATCACAGCTCGCTGCATAACTGAAAGGGTTACTACAACTTTCCTTTTTAAATACTTGCTGTACTTACAAGCTTATTGTTATGAGCTAAAACACATTAAAAAAAAGCCTGGCAACATACCACATAATATAAAAAAACCCACATTTAATCAGTCTATTTCACTTAACAGTATTTGTCATAAATGTATAGACTACACATAAAAATGTTAACAATATTAACACATACTGTCCATGAGTATGAGAGGCTAGGTGCTCTTCTGCTTTTTAAAATAGGTTAATCAAGGAATAAAATCATGTATTTATGATAAATTCTTATAGAGTACAACCTCGTACAATTCAAAATACTTGGAAAATTGTCTATAAGCAGCAGTGGCACTTTTCTTGATCATACTGGTCCACGTATGTTTAATATGCTACAGAGCAATTCCTCCATGAGCAACAAACTCCTGACAAAAAGCATAATTGAGGTTCCTCAGTGGTGAATCGGTAAATATTTTAAATACAATGTAAGAACACACATTTCTTTGCAATTTTAAAAGACAAAAGACTTTACTTAAAGCTGAAAGAAAAAATAATATTCTTTCATAGTAATGAAAAAGAAAACAAAAAAGACATTGTTTAAGGAGCCTACTTCTAAAACAATGTTAAAGCACATAAAGAGTTTGGTTTATGCCTGAACACAGTCTTTTCAACAATATCTTTGAATGTGTGCTTATGTCACAGACGATTTAAGGAGATGCTGTCCATAATCAAAGACAATAATTTGCAAATCTTACGACCAAGCATCTTTAAGATATCTGCATACTATAATCCAATATTCCATTTAATTATGTTAAGCAAAACATTTGTTTCTATCTCTGTCATGACAAACAGTCTTATGAAACTTACTAAATAATTATCTTTTTTTTCTCCACCTAATTTTCTTTCATTAAAGCAGTTTGGTATTTAATATAATCCAAGAAGAATAGAAAAGAAGGTGTTCCAGAGGATAGGATGGAATCTTGGAACCTCTAAACCTTGCACCTTTTCAGCTCTGTTGTGACCTCCACGCTGAATGGGTCTGTTGGGATCTGTACGGATCCAGACACATTCCAACAACAATGAGGTTAAAATAAAGTGGCTTCTTCCTTAATTCATTCAGCTCTAATTTACTAAGGAGTCCCTAAACTTTACTCTGAAACACTAGTGTGCCTCCTGAAGCTCCCTGGAATTGCTGCCTAAATGAAAAGTCTCAAAAAGTCTGTTTCTGATTTTGTGGCAGCTCGTGCCCTGCCTCTAACAGATGCAGAGAGCAGAGCTCTGTGTTTCTTTCCAACTGAGCTCCTGGAGCCACCACTGAGGCAAAGCCCCAAAGAGAACCTTACACACACTCAGGATCTGGCCCAACACTGGCTTGCAGGGGTTGGGGAAGGCACAAGCAGTCCAGAAAATATAGTGCAAACAGCCTATTTTTGAGCCTTGTGCTAAATTTGTGCTAGTAAATAAAGTATAAATTACTGAACACAGAAACAGATGGATATTAAGAAAATAACCAAAGCATGCTGGAAATGAAAATACCCATCCAAGTTATAACTGAAGTGTGTAATCTCTAATATACACATTTATCTTAGAAGGATCTTGTCAAGCTGTTCCTCATAACTTTTTCAGCATTTGTTACCAGGCTGCAAGATTGTGGAAACTTTTGCTTTAATAGAGACTGAGTTATTGATGAGCCAGAGGAAGCACTGCCAGCCTCTGGGGAAGCTTTCCCCACTGTCCTGGTTTCAGCTGGGATAGAGCTAATTTCTTCTCAGCAGCTGCTACAGTGCTGTGTTTTGGATTCAATGAGAATAATGTTAGTAAGACACTGATGTGTCTTAGGACTTAGGAACAACTTAGGTTCATCCTAAATCAAGGACATTGCTGTGTCTCATGCTCTACCAGTGATGAGGTATACAAAAAGCTAGGAGGGAGCATAGCCATAACAGGTGACCCAAACTGGCCAGAATATCCCACACCATGGAAAATCCTGCCCGGAATATAAACTAGGCAAGTTACCCAGGTGGGCTCTGGCATCAGTTAGCAGGTGGTGAGCAACTGTATTGTGCATTACTTGTTTTTTTCTTTTTATTATCATGATTTGATACTACTGCTGTATTTTACATTGTTTCCATTATTAAACTGTTCTTATCTCAACATAAAAGGTTTACTCTTGCTTCTCCTCCCCTTTCTGCAGGGGTGGGGGGAGGTGAGTGAGCAGCTGTGTGGTTGCCAGCTGTAGTTACACCAGGACACTCACAGGGACAGTGCTGCAGCTCACACCTGTGACACAGGGACCCCTCCGAAACACAGGGTACATCTTTTTGATGCTTTCGGTTTTTGATGATTTCTTCAAAGAGCTGCAATCATAGAACAAAATGAATCAAAGTGATATAACTCTTCACCATTCTACTTCTGCTTTGCCAGTCCTTGAAGTAAAAATCTTTTTTCCTAACAGGGAGAAGAAATCCTAAACAAGGGGGTTTGTTTTCCTATTTGTCAGCATAAGAGCATCAGGGAGATATTCAGAAATTTAGGGGAAAAAACCAAAAGGATAAAAAACACAGATCCTGTTCATTTGCTTCTAAGTTGCAGACAAATAATTAAAAACTTTTGAAAATGTAAAACCAGTGACTGAAGTACATCCTGCATCTTACTATGATGACATCTGGCCAAAGCAAGTCCTTGTAACTCTACTAATACAAGCACGTTTTTGTAGCACATATAACTTAGTTCTAGTTAGTGTGGTACAACTGTGCTTGCCAAACTGCTTTCTCCCAAGCAAATTAAGCCACTGCTGTACTTCTAAAATTTCTCATTAATTGTGTTTATGGGGGAATTTAGAGTACCTTATGACTCAACATGAGACTGAGTCCAGGGAAAATGCATGCAGAATGGCAGCAGATTAATAAAGTACCAATCCATTCAGGTTGGCTTTTTAATTACCAAGTAAATAGGAAAGCAAATAACATGCACAAGCAAGAAAAAATAGATGCATAAATTCAAGTGACAGATTATGTTTCTAATAACAACAAAACATGGTTGTTTGCCAAAGCTATTAATATAGTTTAATTATGTCACAAGTAAGATTTGTGTACAAATAATACTTAAGGCATCTCACACCAAAGAGTAAAATAATTTGCTAAAATGCATTTGGACAGACACTTTATCATCTTTCATAGAGCAATCATTTTTGGAAACCCAAAGAAACATGCCTGTGTCTCCAAAGGGACTTATGTTACAAATTTATACATAATTTTTCAATCTTTTATCCTCTTATACGTACAGAAATTACTTCCTTTCTAAGACCAGCAGAAGAGCTGAAAAATTAATACTTGGATATTTTCTATAACTAAAAGGTATTCACAGTCTCTATAAGCAAGATGGATAGGCCAGGAGGGGAGAAGGATGGGATGTATAAACCAGAGCTGAAAAGTGGATTATTGATTCTAACCATCAGGCAGACATCAAACTGTGGCAGTCACACATAATAAGCAACATATAATTCAAATTTCCCTTTAATTTCATGGACGCTCTGCCTAAGAGAGCTCACTGCTTTTGATTGTTTTTGTTTTTTTTTAATTCAGGATGATTTGACAAAATTAGCTTTTGCTGTTCCTTCCTTTATTGTTGATGTTTTATTCCACAGCATTTTAGAAGGGAAAATGAACTAGCAAATGCAACTGATAAAAAAAAAAATCAAATTGCTAAGAAAACAAAAATTACATCCTAAGCCAGGATTTCCACTGTCTGTCCAAGCAGTCTGAATCAAACTGATGAAACTAAACCAAGGTTTCCTGTTAAGTTCCACGTGTACTACTTATACGTGTGTGTATGTATGTTTGCTTTGCTTTAAATAACAATTGCAATTTTTTCAACAGCAATGTAACTGAAACCAATGCTGACTTAGTCTTTAACAGTGAATTTTATGTGAGGAGCTAGAAAGCACTTTATGTTAGGCTTCCTTTTACATCCCATCAACCCACTATACCCATACACCACATGGAGGAAAAAAAAGAGATCTTTGGGACTGCTGTGCTGCAGAAAGCACACTTCAAATATAAAAGCTATCTAAACATGAATTGCTCTGATGCCTTTGCACAATATTATTGCTGAGAATATTGTCCTTCACTATATGTTATGATACTGAACTGTAGCCCATGAATCTCTCCATATGATTTTAGCATGTAATCTAGAGAACAATTGGCTTCAGTTTTAAAATATTAATATATATTTTGAGCAAACTTCAATTCACCTCTTCTAATAGTTTGCATTTTATGAGGCCCCTAAAGTATCTCAGACTATTTGTCAGAAGGAATAGTTGGTTAATGCCTAAAATCACCTGGAATAAAAATGGGTATAATAGTATAGCCATAAACTCCAAGTCTCACCAAAGTTTGCACTAAAGTGCATACTGCTAAAAAATAGCAGGTGGTAACCATCTCAAAGGATTCAAACAATGCCATATACAGGGAAGCAGCTTTTATCTAACTCTAAGGAGAAATTACAACAACACAGCAAAAGTTACAAGCAGAGCACAAAACTCTGCTTGAGACAGAATAAGGACTCAACAAACCCCTAACAAGAAAAAATAGAAGAGACTATATATGTGAATGCAAGAAAAATAAAACCTAAAGCCATAAACAAAATATTATCAAAACTGCATAGGGAAAGATCTGGGAAGAAATCCACAAACATGAAAAATCTGATAAAACTACAAAACTATAGCCATTAATTTTGGGAGAGCTGACACTACTAGGCAGTATTTCAGGAACAAACAAGCAACAAAAGAAACTTCCCCTTATGAAGTATGAATTTTTTTCCACTACTGGTAGTACAGTTACTATTGAAAACACAGTATATGCATTTAACAACTAAAAAGCCTTGAATCCTATACTTTGAATACTTCTAGGACAGAAGAATCAGAAGCATCACAAATTTCTTAACCTTTCCACCTAATTGGATTTAATTTTTAAATGGACCTACTTATGGACTTCCATGAAATTCATTCTATGCTCAAAAAAAGATGCAATTTTTTTGGGATATACACTTTTAGAACGATGAATGAATATGGCTTAACTGCAAAAGTATTGTGAAATCTTTATAAGAATGAAGGAAAAAATAGAAAAAATTCTGGTGGACAGCCCTGTGGTGGGCACAACTGAGAAGCTGCTTCCAATTTCTAGCAGACCAGAGAAGACGCTTCACTTTAGGACAGTCATGACCCATTTTAAGACCTGCTCTGAACCACAGGACTCAATGGCAGTATCACTGTCTGCTTACAGATTGACAGGTTAAAATATGAAACTTAAACAATAACACCACCTTGAAGGATGTTGCCTCAGAATGATAAGTAGGTCCAGAAACCACGTCTGGAGTGTAAGAAAGAAGGAATGGGATTTTTAAAAGAGCACAGCATGACAGATGACTAAAATTTGCAGCATATTCAGTGATTCAATATTGAAGTTTTAATGAAACAGCATCTACCTTCCCATATTGTTTAGAAAAAGATTTGAAGGCAGATCCCACCATGAAAGAAACTATATATTTGTGATCTCTCAGAACCTGAGAAACAGTAGGGAGAATTGTTATCATCATTTCCATAATTAAATGAAGGGAAAAATATAAACATAATTAACAATTTAAGTCTCTGGCATAATGTAAATGAATAAGATCTAGATTCCCACTAACCTACAAGCAAGGCAGGAGAATGTAGTCATAGTGCAATACGTACCTACTGCAGTGTAACGTAGATAAATATTTAGTTAATTCAGGTGAAACAAAACCAATCCTGAGGAGGGTCTTTTTTTTTTTTAATTTTCTCATACAATACAACACATTTATCTTACCAGATATTATAAGGCATGAAGGACCATCTTTAGATGTCACAGTGGACACAGCTTCAGAGGCTGTTAAATGTTACTCCCAGAAATTACACTCAGCTGGCCGAATTTTAGCCAATGGCTTTTCTTTGCATTTGGTGTTTTTTGTCTGGAACTTTCGCTTGAAAGTTACAATCTATTATTTCAATGCTCCATCAGCCACATGCCTTGGAACTTCTTGTAATTGCTTGATTAGTTGTAATAAACTTACTTTCCCATCTGCAGCACACTGCAACACAGAGAGGTGCAACTTAGATGACTAACACAATGCATTATTGAACAGCCCAAATTAAAAGGGAATACAATTAAGGCTGCTATCTGTCTGGATGATGGATGCTCTTTGTTTTCCCCTTTTTAAATCATGAATCTAGTTTTCTGTCTCACCAGTTCAGCATACACATCTTCCACAGAAGATTTTTAACATACTTTGTTTCTAGGGAAGTAGCAACCCTCTCCATCTCAGTGACCTCTGATATTTGACATCCTGTCCCTCACTCCATTTTCCCATGTCTGATTACATATAGGGAAAGGTCAGAATTTTTACCTCAGATACCAGTGAGTTCATGGGACCTGACAATCAAAGAAAAATCTTAGTATGGAGGAAAATAAATGAAAGTGATCCCTTATCCTGAGCCCCACAGCTTTATGGGATGTCTGATTCTTTCTTGTACTAGAATCCCTCAAAATAAGCAATGAAAATTTAATTCCATAAGCTATGAGTAATTTGATTCTCCCAAAAGCCTACTGTCATGGCAGGAAAAACAAGAGGTAGCTCAAGAAGGAATCACATGGAAACAGATAAAGCAGCAATGAAGTTTCCTCACATCATTGGAAAACCTGCAGATTTTCCTGAGAATTAGCTGAAGATTCTATGATCTATCTTGTCCTTGTGCCAAAAAAAAAAAAAAAAAAAAAAAAAAAAAAAAACCAACCCAAAAAACTACCTGTGAGGAAATCCTAAATATGTAGCTGTTCAAAATCAAGGAGTATCAAATATAGCAGTACTTACAGTACTTACAATGTTTTCACTTATTGCATAAATAACATGCTTTTGATATACCAATTCTCAACAAAAGATGGTAATGTTCAGAGGCTTGATAACTACATGCAGCATTTCTAAATCAACATATCCCTTCACATTAAACAATAAAGTCCCAGAAAATCTCCATGTAAATCCACATATGCTTGGCCTTCTAACTGTAAGAGTGGTTACACAAGCACAAGTGATGTGAGCACTGAAAGGTATGTAAAGAAGAAGCCTGTTTGTTAAGGAGATGTGACTTCAGTCTGGCCTTATTTCAACATACTATAAACTGTTGTCATTGTCAGGTTGAGAATTTCTCTTTAAAGGTCTACTTTAAATGTTCCAAAATTGGCATTCTTGTGCATATGAAACCGGAGGGAATAGCTAATGTATAAATCGAGTGGGAAATTCACAAGAAAGTCTGGTCATAATAAAACGTCATGCAACTTTAAACATATCTAAAGGTAAAATAAAAATTCCAGGGAATACATTCTGAGACCCCCTCTTTCAGAGACAAAGATAATTCGGAAAGACATGATGTGGTGTAATGTCACAGCAGTTGGTGATGTAGAGATGAGCACATAATGGAAAGGAAAAGGGCCAATATACATTTCCTCTATGTGCATCAAAGATACTCCATCACTGAAAAGAATGCTAAAATCCATCTCCTATCTAGATCACTCATTATGGCTCTTTTGTTTAACTCTCTTTCCAGAATATTCACATACGTGCATACAACAACCAAGGTAACAAATTCCTACGCATTTTAACGCTGTACTTTGCTAAAGAAAGAATAAATGATTAAGCAAATAAAAAGGAAGCATATAAGAATAAACTGTCAGGCAAGAGATTAGCAAAATATGAAAAAAAAATTCCCTGAAAAACTATTTATAAGGTTTTTTTTCTTATTATTATAAAATATTTGCATTTAACAACTATGAATGTATTAATCCTAAAATACCCTAGTGAAATAAGGATGCATTATTTATCTTTTTTTCTTTTAGAGAATAGATATTGGTTTCCAGTTCACTGAAGTATTTACTGAAGTATTACATTTAAGCACTTGACTAATTTCAGCTTTCTAACTGAACTACAAGTATCTTACTTATTCAGAACACTTATTTATAGAGTCCTTAAATATCCATACTTATGAATAAAACACTAGAAGAGCCAAATTTTGAAGTTCTCTGAGGTTCTAATCCAATGCCTTTGCTGAGAGCTGATTTTTCTTTTTCTCCTGTTCCTTAAGCTCACGAAAAGAGCAGCAGAAGCCAAAGGCATTCATAAACATAATCAGGAGATTAGCAACACTGGTAAACACTGAATATTGGGCTACATCAAGCATTAGCAAAGAGATAAAGAAGTAGACTATTATGCTTTTTTCCCACATCTTGCCAATATTTCTTTTATGTAACAGTAAAAATTCTTGGGTTATTCAGTAAATTCCAATGACATCTATAGTATTAAACATAGATCAGAAAACATAAAGCTTAACCTGTGTGCGTGGATCTGAATTTATAATGCATGCTGAACTATCTTCCTTTTGCTCTTGTCTATTATATACTCAATAATTCAAAAAAACAATAGGACTGAATACCAAGCTTCCCATATTATTATTTGGTAGAAAAAAACTTATTTTGAAGAACTGAACAATTGTATATTTAAAATACTGAAATTTAACCACCATCTGTTAGCCTCTAAGGCAGCTTTCATTAAGGCCATCACCTCTTCATGAGTCTCTACAGGGAGCTATCATTAACATTAGCCATGATTAATGAGGATGTTGCCAATTAAAATTATTCCACTCTAAAGCTTAGCAACATTCTGACAGTGTCACATAGCCTAACTACCACCTTCATCCTCTCAGTTGCCTCATTAAAAAAAAAAATCCCTGTTGCAGTTTACTTTCGATTATAATGCAAATTCTGGGAGGTTCTCCTTGGTTACAGGGACAGGTTGGTTCTTTCAGGCTGCCTCTGGAAAGTACCAAGATGCAATCACTGAAAAGAGTCTGCACCCTCTATAATACAGGGGGTTAAAAAAATCAGGTAAATGGTAAAAACCCCCTTTATCTTATTACTGTGAATCTATGGGAACTTAATTCTTAACAGTATGTTTCAATATGCTGCTGTTGATAATATTACCATTACATTATAAAGAAAATATCTTTGGGAACCTGTTTTCCTCTTTCCTCTGAACACCCCATATCTTTTATTTCTTTTTCATTTGTTTATTGAAGCTAAGTAGCAGGGTGATTTATGTTTAGGTCTTTGAATGGATTCAAATGAGAAAACCTGTCTTTTCTGTTTGGTTCTCCCACCCAAAATCTTTCTCTTCTTTCAAGTGGGAACAGTTCAACCAGAAATAAGAATGACAAATTACAAACTCATTTTTTCAGGAAGAAAAAGCAGTTTCCTGCTTTGGTCTTACTATATTATACTGGCCATATTTCCAGTCTTACAGTCTGTCCAACATTTGGGCTCCATCAGGTATGTGCAGCATGGAATTGCAGTAAAACAATGACTTTTTTAATTATGCAAAATGCATGTTAGGTTAAGGAAATAAGTTTTAGTTTCATGCATGGTTAACATAAAACTAGAACACATTAGAAGGATGTAGAAGTAGTTATGAAGGAACTGAAGGCCTCATGAAAAAAGTGATGAAAATTCTGTGACCTGGTCCTAAAGCATTTCTGTTGTTTAAATTATACTTTAACCTTATTACAAATAAGGTTCAATAAATAATAGTTCAGAATGTTGATATAAATAAGTAATGCAGGAAAGCCAGATGACTAGGTGAAGGAGTTTTATTAAATAAATTACAATAGGCTATTTTGTAGTAGCCAAATATCACTACCAAAATAGCAAAAGAACTCCAAGATAAATTTTTTTAAGTGTCTATTTGTTTAGGCAGTAATGCTCTGAGGCTTTCCAAAAAAAAAATTATAGCGGTTATGCTAAAAGCAATCTTTTACTTCTGTCTACTACAAATATAAAAAGAAAAAAAGTTAAAACATCATTCAAGCTAAGCATCACAAAGGAAACCCATATCATTAAATCCATGGTACCCCTCACTGAAGGATTCCTAACAGCATTGGTCTGTCCCTGTGCTTGTTCCCCTCTCTCCCAGCCGCCCTCTCTGTGGTTGTTTGGAAAGCACTGTGCCACTGGAACACACTGCTTCTGAAGGGCTTGGTGCTTCTCCTCCAGACAGACAGGGCCCCACTGCTGAGGAACAGGACACTGAAAATACAGCTGGCACTGACCCTCAGCCCAGCTCCACAGGCTCCTGCTTCCTTAGGCTCTTGGTCAGCTCAAGCACTCACAGGAAAAACCCAATTTTCGTGAATTTATTCCATCATTTTGAAAGTGAACTGTGAAATCCTGGATATCTATAAAGATTGTATCCCAAATTTAATTTACCATTTTTGTTCCTTATTTATAGTCTTTGTTTACCTAAAACAATTAAGCTTGGCTGGTTGGTTGCATAAACTAATATTATCCAGACATTCAATAAATCCTTTTTTATTAAAATATGAATAAAAAATAACATTCCTATTGCCAGTGACATTACATATAAATCTTTTTTAAGAACTTTTTAGAAGGTAGAAAATGTTACCAAGAAATTGATTCTTCACTTTTCCAAGCTTCATTTAGAATCTTCTGTGTGAATACAAACCCCAAAAGAACCATCTCATCATTTTTACTTACCAAAAAACATCAGTGTATTGTCTGGTACTGTTGAAAATACTTCAAGCAGGTGTCTTCCTCCTTATAGTCTACATTGTGCTTCAGATTGAAATTCTAAAAAAACTTTATTTGGCTTTGCCAGTAGCTGAATGTACTATCAAAAATCAATCATAACGTCTCTGCTAAAGTTTGATTGGAAGACAAATCAACTCGGACCTAACTATTCATCTTTAACAGGCCCATTTCTGTTGTATTGAACACTGCAAACACTGAGAAATAGACATAGAAATGGCTACCACTCTTTTGCCTCCTTCTGTGCTTAGAAGAAAATGCTTTAATTTGTTTCCAGACTTGTTTAAATTAGTATGGGAAAAACAGAGAGAAGGATTGCCAGAAGGGTTGCTTTAAGAAATTTGTATTGCACTTAATTCTGAAATGTTCTCACGTGATAGCTTCCTCTACAACTATGTTTAATCACCTACCTCCCCTACAGCATCTGCCTGTTCAGACAGCTTAAACCAGGATCCTTTGTATTCTTACAAAGGAATCCTTAGCGCACTTGAAACTTAGATTTCAGAGCCAATCTGAGCCTTGGGGAGCATGAACCCTCAAGAAACACATGGCATGGGCACACAAGGAACGGCCAAATGGACAAAAGTTGTCAAGAGCAAAGATGGAGGAATGTCTGCGGTTTCATAAATCCTAAAATCTTCCATCAAAGTTACTTTGTTCAAACCAATATAAAGAGCACCTGTTAATTCTTTTTGATCTGTCTGTTACTAGTTTTATGCTTATCCTACCTATTTTCTACGTATTTAGGTGATCAAAGTGGAACCCAAGAATCCAAGTTTCATTTGCTTCCAAAATCTTGTTAAGTAGAAGCACACAGAAGCCTTCAGAATAAACAACAGGAATTTTGTAACTCATAGGACATTGCTAAAATTGCTGTGGGGTGACTAAGCAAAATAAAGTTAATAAGAAACTTCTCAGCATCTACTGAAAGGATAGTGCAATATCTGTATGACACCAATGTTCCCTTAAAATCCAGTACAAAAATAATCTAATAAAGCAATCAAGGAATATAAAAGATATTACTTAAAATTCCAAAAGTTATCAAAATAGCTTGTTTTCAGTGTCTAGGAATAGAGTACAAAAGACCACTTTGCTTCTTGACAGAGGAAAAGATGGTCAGCTAGCTAGGCTTTGTAGAAGACTCTGTGAGTTAAGCAGATGAAGATCTGTTGCTAGCACTAGAAAATATTCATCTGTGTGCCAGCTGGCTTGTGGCAGGATAAACAATACCTTGAGTTTGCATATTTCAAACATTCTTAACAAGTGAAGTGAAGGTCTGCAGGGTATGTTCACACACACGAGACCTCAGTGTCGTTATGAAAAGTGGAATCACAGCAGTTTCTTTGGTAAACACTAATTAGTGACTGTCTATTAGAGAATCCAAACATGGCTGTATGGTTAGAGAAAAGTCAACGAGAAAAAGCAAAGTGCCAACTCTATGAGTTCAAAGGTACTTGCATTTCCAGAGCTGAGTGCTTTGCACTTGTCATTTCCCATCTTCAAGGTGCACAAATGTTAAACTGGTGTTTTTCTTGTGGGTAATGAAAGTGAAAAAACAACCTGTACCTACTGCATGCCAGTAGTAGGGGAAGGGAAAGGCAGAGATCCAAACACCTACGAAGCATTGCAGAATTGGCACAGGCAATAAGGAAATGCATGAGGATTCACATGAAAGCAAAGAAGCTTGTGTTTAGGTACATGTACTAATGAAAGCTATTAGAGTGTTTTCCAGCTTTAAAAAGCCTCCTTTTTATCTTTATGTGAAGTAAGAATTTGCTAGAACTTTTCTGTGGTAAATATTGCTCCCTTGTTCTCATTAATCAAATTCAATGTTTAAAACTGCCACAAGTCCCTACTACATTTTCCTAATGACTACCACTTTTTGACAATACATCCCACTGTTTTTCTGTAGCCTAAGTAACTGCCTTAAAATTCATCCCCTCTAGCAGATATGGAAACAACTTAAATGACAGAGCTCCAGGCTGAGAAGCGAGGTGGAAGAAAAACAGCAAAGTTGGTTTCTTCTGAGGTTGAAGACTGATAAAATCCTGAAATCGTGATTCAGTTGACTACACAAATAGGGTATGAAATATTCTAGTGGTTTTAAGCCAGACAGTAACCTAGAAAATGAACACAGCACACTGTGAAATCTAGGCAGCTCTGTAAAACAGTGTGACACTTCCAAAAAACACATTTAGTCCAACGGGCTGTCTCCATACAGCACTCTTTGAATGAGAGTGCTACTAAACAATATCACTTCTACTTATTGCTGTCACCCACAGTGAGCTGCAGATCTTACTAACCAGAAAATGCATCTTTGTAACCATTAACATAGACACACACTTAAATATTTCCAAATCAAATTGTGTAGAAAATGAGCAGACAACATGCCCAAGTGAATGGGAATGTGCATGCACAAAGGAAAGTATCAGTCAAAGGATCTCTGTGAGCATGCAATCACAAGTTGCATGAAAGAGTCATGTTGACAGCACGTCTAACTTCACATTTGTAGGACTTCCACAAATGTTTTTCTAAGCATATTTTTGAGGGGCTATGCATTCACATTCTGATTTTACACTGAACAACCTAAGGGGAGAGTAAGGTTCATTTCACAATCCTCTCTAGATCCCTAAGTGCATGTACCTGGAAGAAATAGAAAAGAGTTTTGTGTTGCTCAGCCATAGTTTCTTCAGTTGGTTACTTGTTTATATTACTAGTGACATCCAGCCCTCTGCTTAGAAACCTGGCAGTCAAGATATGGTAGACGCTTGTGAGAAGTTGGCAGAAAATGGGAGGTTTGCACAGGGATCCATCAGGATAGTACCTCAGATACAGCAAAAGATCAAAGAACAAAATGCATTTAAACTGCAACAGTTAGAATTCAAACACCACAGTTTTACAGGAAGCTACATGTCGGGCACTTTCCTAAGTGTTCAGAAAGAAGCGAAAATATACCACTGGAAAACATAACATCCCCCTTCTCTAATAAATTCTATCTATTCTGCAACATTGCCTACATTTTCTGAAGATCTTTGCCCCGAGTTAAGCAGATTTATATTAATAAACACAGTCAGTAACCCTTGTGTGCTGTGTGACAAATTCTGTCGCTGTTTAGAAACCCGTAGGATTTGATGACATTCATCAAAATGTATTGCCAAGGACTCATAACTTTCTCTCAAGCAGTTTTTCCTAAATGATGAAAGCAGTATTTAGAGAACTTACAGAGTCACAAAAAAAAACAGCAAAAGGATTTAAGTAATTAATAGTTCTGGCAACACAGAGCTAATATGAACACTATCATTTTACCTTTCTCAATACCAAGCTCTAACTCTTAATTATGCCACAGTTATTGACACACAAGAATTTAATTTATAAAACAGCATTTTCAAAGGTGATATAAAAAAAAGCTCTTTTCCTGAGCATTCAATATCCCAGCTCAAATGCCAGAAGTCTATTAAACCCTCTGCCTGCAGAGGTAAAAACTAAATATTTCTCTGCAATTAAAGAAGCCTTTTCAGTTATAAACACTTTTTTTTTCTATTCCACTTCTAAGAAATATTTTGTTCAGAATAAAGTGAGAGGGGGATTAAAAATCATATTTTTCAGAAGTATGGCATAATACTTCAAAATCTAAGACTATTTCTCTGAAGTACCTGATTAATGTACCTTATGACTTGGAGATTTAAAAGCTTCCTAACACTCCTTTCCTATTACTCTGTTATAATCATGCAGTGGTTAAAATATGTACCTCAGAAAAGGCTCAAGATGTGCATTTTAAAAAATATACAATCTTCAGGAGATTAAAATAACTCAAAAGGTTGAATACAGTGATGGTTGGTCAAAATCTATACTACAGAAAATACTTCCATTAGAAAGGACATATAAAATATACCAGCTTCTGCCCGCAGAGATTTTTAACATACAAACAGTCCTCTCCTAGTACATATTTAGACAAATGATCAGAGTATAGCTTTGTGGCCAAATAATATTTAATTACAAACACTCTGAGAGGATCATACCATTTCTTACACTTTGCACTTTACACTGAAGACATGGAGCAAACACATTTGTTAGGAAAACCACGGTGGCGGTCAGAATTTTTCCCCCTGTATATTTGGGTCCATGTAGTGCCTTTACTTGAAAACGTTCATTAAAGAAATGAGATCAGTGCTGTGTCATGACAATGACAGAGGAGCAAGGACTATTTTGGATTCCTGGTTTTCAAGAACTGAATTTAATTGCTGTGGTTAGGAATAAAAAAAACGTTGCTAGAATCTATCATGTTACGAGTTAGAAACAATAGTTCCAGAAAATGTGACTGCTGTTTAAACCAAAAGATATAAATGAAGACCACACACTTGACTTGACTTGCTACATCTGCTTTACAGGCCTAAGATACAAGGCAGGGTTTGTTCCCACTTTGCAAGTTGTCTAATTTCAGCAAAGAGAGGCTGAAAAATACTTTAAGCAATCAGCTGACTTATTTAGAAGTAAAATCGGTGTTATACTGATGACTTTTGTCCAAACTCACCCACATAAAACTTCAAACCATTATTTTTTTACTAGTAACTTCATTCTCTATTAAAAAATCCTCAATGTTTACTTCAATGCAAAATCTTAAAGCATTTATCAATTTATTTATCTATAGTTTTTATTTGTGTAAGACAAATTCAGAGAGAATATCCTACTTTCCCAGCACTCTAATCTGCTTTTCATAGAGGAGTTAAGATTATCTTTGGATATTCAGTTGAGTGAACAGGCAAGCTAGGTTAGCAGCAGCCATGCACAAACCTAGCAAGATTTTCCAAAATACCTCCTGAGAAAACAGTTGTCAACCTGCCACGGCTTCTGTTTTCTTGTACCAAGAAGTTTGAAGTGACTTCAACCAACTGTAAGATACTGACTGCTTTATTTTAGATCAGCGTTTTTACCAGCAGCTGCTCCACTGTAAAACTTCTCATTTACTGGGAAGTACAAGGGAAAAAATTATAATAACGAAGGTGAGAAGGACACTCTGGTACCTGAGAGCAGTTAAATGCAAAAGCAAAGAACCCAGCAGTGTCCCAGGGAAAGCAAATGATTTAACCGCATGGCTGCCTACCTCATTACACAGAGAAATATGGTCTTGCAAGTTTTGCCTTCATCCTGTGCTGTGTGGAATAGCAAATCCCAGCATTTCATAGAACAGCTGTTACAGCAAATTTATGAAGTACATACTCTTCATCTTCCTCTGTACCTTCCCTCTTCTTTTCCCCCTCGATCAGGCATCAGCAAAACAGGCACCACTGAATCAGTTTCCTACCTTTTCCATTACTTATTTATGTATGCCTGCTCTGGGGCCATACAAGATGGTGGGAGATGTGGGAAACATTTTGCACATCACTGTTGCAAGACAGTACTAGTATAAATGGCACTGATACAGCAAAGTATCTTCCCACAGGCACTAATTAAAAAGCAGTATGCTCACTTGAGAAGCATTTGCTTCCATTTTTTCCTTCAGTACTCAATGCACTGAAGTTTTTCTCTTTTCCTCCCTGATTACAAATACACATTAAAACCTGAGACAAATGAAAGTAGGAGAGAGAACTTTTTCTTGAAAAACAAACATAACCCAAATCTCCCTTTCTACTTTTCTGTGAATGCTTTTGTATAATGCGCTACAGTTAAAATTTTCTGACTAGACAGCCTTATTTTTAGAAATCTGACTTTGAAAGAGCTGCTTATTAACAAAAGACTGGGTTCTGAAAATAGGCTTCTGGCTTGACTATCAGTTTGTAATGAAATAACAGTATTTGAATATTTTCTGCAAAAGGTTAAGTTTTTTAATATTTATCTCATATCTGTGACTGTTAAGGACAAGTACTACAACATGTGCATAAATTGTATGTTCCTGTGTGAACATATAAGGTTAGCCAGGTTATATTCTGACACCAGAGGAAAAGCAAAATCTGTGCAAGTAAATTAAGGCGGTCCACTTTTTCTGTAAATAAAATGCAGACAGCTGAGAGAGCAAAAATTGGGAACAAACAAATGAGACCTCAGAAGTGACCAATGGGGAAAGAAGGGAATGGGAAAAGGAAAGGAGAAGTAAAGGCATTTCACTTTTATTTAGCCCTACCAAAAGCTATCCCTTTACTTCCCGCAATTCCAAATTCTCTGTTGTCTCTTTGCTTATACACCTGGTCACTATATAAAGACATCAAATAAAGAAATGTCAGTAAAACTTTCTGGCACCTAAACAGGGAGCAAAGCAGGTTTTAATACTGAGGAACCAAGCAATCCTTGCTCTTCTGCTGAAGGAGGTAGGTGAAGAGTCTGAGTCGAAGGACTGAGTCATAACCTGAAACTCTACTTCCACTAGGTCTGTAAGTCTCCTCAGTCTCCATCTCTCTGAGATAATGAAACTGAATTCAATAAAGTGCATTTAATTAATTGATTAACTTCTAATTGAGACTTGAAACAGGAAAGTACTGCCTGCTTATCCTGTGTAATGGGATGCTGAAGTTCCTACTCTGTTTTTCATGAAGAATAGGCTTTATTTCTACAATAGAACTGTAGAGGTAAGAACATCTGACCTTTAAAAGGGCTGTGTTAGGTACTGGTAGAAGTCTGGTCAGGGCAAACTGGAATTCATCAGGGCTTACAAACATACTGGAGAAGTGGAGTCAGCTAGTCAGTACTGAGCTCCTGATCTTCTGTCTATGGGGTCCAAGTTAATAAGTTTTAAGCCCGTTTCAGTTTATTTGCAGGTCTGCAGTCAATCTACTACATTGCATTGAATCTATTAGTCTGCATTGAAGAATTGCATGGAGTGTGGTTAAGATTTCTCTCCCTCATCCCACAATGCATTTCAATATTTCAATTTCTGTCTTTCCCTCCCCACAAATACTTACATTCACATCCAAAGCATAAAACATTTTCCTGTAAAAAGAAAAAATCTGTCCAAACAAAAGACTACGTAAAATGCCTATAAAGAATTACCCTTTTATCTCACTAAGAAAGGAAAAGAATCTTCTTGGATAAATACATATAGTTTCCTCTTCAGTCCCTAAATCAGGAACAAGGGAAACAAAAGTTCCTCGTGAGCTGAACAGCAGAAGTGGTAAACAGAAAGAATGGGAGTAACTTTGGCATTATAGTATCTTATCTGTTGAAGGAATCCCCATGTTCTGAAAGCGATATGCTTGGGCCTGGGGTGGGAGGAGAAGAATGAAAATGATTGCAATACCCTTGACAGATGTACTGTACATTGGGATTTACAGCATCTTGAGGAAGTGTTTAACAGCTGACCCTTCAGCACCAAGGTTGGTGTGTCACAGGGGTTAGGAAGCTCCACTCGTAACCACCAACATGGGATGAAGTTCTGCTCTGTTCTATAATTCATGAGGACCATCTCACTGGCAAACAACAGGCTAGAAAATTAAAATGAATCCCTGCATTCAAGTGCAGACACGTGGTGACAGGAATATAAATCTAGGAAACTAAACTACCATTTCTGTAAATCTTTTGGCATAGTTAATGACATATTTACTTTTCTCACAAGAGGAATTTTCAATTCCATCCTTGCTACTGGCCTCTGAACTGAAAACACTTGTGTATGAAACAGGTCAATTTAACAAATGGGATCTTCTCTTTAACCAGTCCACATAAGATTTTATCTTACAGCAGTCCCACAAGTAGCAGTCTGTAGTTTGTCTTTGATATGGTGCTGAGTAACTGCTGCAGCAAATACTATTATTTTCTAAACACCATTACAGAGATAGAAAATCATGATGGAAAGTTTCTAACACAACACAAAGGCAGGAAAGGTTTACTTCAGCCATAAAGATTTCTGAATCTGATGAAAAGGAGCGTAAAACTTTTGAAGATTAATTTTTCACAGAGACTTAATTTTCCTGTCACTTTTATGGGTGAGGGTTAAGTATAACTTCACTCAAATCAGGTATTGTAGGTCTAGAAGTATTACTTCAGTGTAAAACAGTTACAAGTGAGAAAATAAACCACCTGCTTTTTATAAACTTTTAAAGTCTATATAGTTACTAAACACTAGAACAAATGTATTACTCTAACATTTTTACAGGATAAGTTAATAAACCATGAAGAAATACAGTGTATTATTGAATACATAAAAAGGTTCTGTCTACAATAACGCTGTGATTTTCAAACCACGAGTAGGCGTAATATAATGTAAAAATAAAGAGAGAACTATTCTTTTTTCTTATACAACACCCCTGTTAAAAATTGTGAGTCTCTATGTAACAGTGTCAGTCAGACATAGCACACAAAGATTGCTGCCTGAGGAGAGTCAGCCAGTGGGGCTTCCTGCAAAGTTACACTCTATGGATCTTGTTGCTTATTTCATTTTACACTATACTGAAACTAGGCTGGAACTGCAAAAATAACATAGTTGAAGCCAAGTAAAGTGCTGTTTAAAATTCAATTTACTTATCAGTTGCTATTTCTTCAAAAGAGACCAATGATTCTCTCCACTTATTCCCAAACTGAAATTTTATTCCAATGTAGACATGCTGCTGGTGGTGACAAATGAAGAAGCCTCTTCCCTCATGATTCCCATTTGAAAACAAAACTATGTTCCCCCTGTCCTCTCTCAAAAAGTCCTCATCTATAGCTGCATTATCACTCCTCTCCAGAGTCTTGTTTGCAAAGTGAGAGCAGGAGGACAGCCAAGGAGTTGCTACAGACAGTCATGGCCGCCTTCATTTCAAATGGAGACCTCTTGCCAGTAAATTCATCAAAATTTTAGCTGCATAGTTGAGGTCGACATAAGGTTGTGGTGGACCACAAAATAACTTCTTTTTTCACCTATGGTCTCCCAGTTTTTCTATAAATATGAGATCACCTTGTTAATAGGTGTGTTGTATTCTGCTGAGTTTTAGCTCTGTATGAAGTAGGTAGAAAAAGTCATTTCATCTTAAATGTAAAGGAGCTTACATTTAGAGATTTCACCTCATATAGTTCAAGAACAAAGATATTAACTGAGATAAATATCAAGAAACAGATATAGATTCCACAACATATCAGAGCTATTGACAATAAAACATATTAAATATTGCATAACAGCTAGAATTAATAAAATAAATCCTTTCCTTTTCCCACTTTATTTACTATATTTTGTTTTCAGGAGGCTAACTAGGGTTTTTACATCATCCCACTAGATTTTGCAACCATATGGTCAAATGGAGAACACAGTGACTAAGTGGTAGACTTCCAGTCTCAACCATCTGCATTTGAAAAGGAGCAGATCCATATGTTTTTCTTCTTATTGCTCTCTTTTTCTTTTTTTTTTCTTTTTTTTTCCTTTTTTTTTTTTGTGTATCATGTACCAGTTGCTACAAAACTTACCCTTTTTTTGCCTAAGACATGGGATTTGCAGGAGCACTTAGCACCCAGAGACAGTTCAAATTCCTGACAATAGAGGAAGCTTAGAGTTTGCTCATTAAAAAGAGCCTTTCCCAGAAGTTAATCTACTGCCTTAATTTATGTATAATTGGAGAACATTTATGTATAATTAGAGCACATATAGACAGGTAGTCTAATACAAATTGTTTTCTAAGTGGGATGCATCTATTTACTGTAAACTAGTGCCAAGATTGTTGCAGCCTAACTCCTTACAAGTCTACTTTCTGAATTGCTAGCTACACATTGTCGAGGCTTATTAAAAGTCAGTATTAATGGCATGAAGGTTTTTGATCTTTCATTTATCATTAACCTCAATGTCACTAAAAATGCTGGCCTAGACCAGATTCTGGACCAGTTGTTTTCAGGTGAAATCTTCTTTCTTCAGTTGAGAGAATAATAAATACAGGATCTACCGTTTTATGTATCTAGTTATTTTATACATACTCCATACATCTGTGCTTTGCACAGAAAATCCTCACTGCAAGACAAAAATTCCAGATGAAAGGTGAGGCTGCTCCCAGAATATACTCTAAAAAATGAAGTGCATCACTCCTAATATTCTTGATCATATTCAGTTTTAATCACTACTTGACTATTTAGAGATGAATCTATAAAGAGGAGGGAAAATATTCAGTTACACTTATTCTCACTTGTGTATTGTTTATGGGTCTCACATAACCCTATTACTGAAAAAGGAGTAAAATCAGGCACTGATTTGGCTCACTAGCCACAGTAGCCCTTCTTTTTTGAGAGAAGCCCCCAATTCAATTTCTCGCTGGAATGGATTTTTCACAAATAAGGATAATCCTTCATTTAGTGTTTACACACTTGGTTGCCTCTTAGCATTCTTGCCTGTCATATCAAGTTTTGAAATTTTATTGAAAATTGCCAGAATTCATTTATGCATTAGTTGGTTTTATTATAGTTATGGACAAGCTGGCGTTCAACAAATTTTGCATGAGGAAGTAATAGTCATGATTTTATCAGAATATAACAGGACCCACACCAAATTTTGTCTAATTTTCTTGTGACATGTTACTGCCCATGCATGTCCAACATGTCCATGCAGCCAGCACAAAATGAGTATCTGTACTGGCAAAAAGTAAACTGTTACACTCTCCCACCTTCTTTCTCCCCTTGTCACCTAAGACAAAAAACACTCAGGCCCCCTAATTTATTTTATCAGAGAATACGGAGCAAAATGGATTGTATCTAACCTTGTCACCTCCCTGAAGTATCCAGGAAGACCTTGCTCACTCCACCAAGTTTAAGTTCAAGTAAGAAAGATAAAAAGTGCCAATTCTTTATATATTCAATAGAACATATACATTGATACAGACTAGAAAGAAATAAAATCAGAAGAGAAACATAAGAGTAAAATGGAAGGAAACTTTTTCTACCAGAGTACCAACATTTTACATAAAACTACAGAATTTATATAGTTACAAGAACCTTAACCTAGCAGCTTCATTCTAGTTGAAGTAAATAAAGCCTATGTATTCCATTTTCCTCTTTTAATTACTGTTTTGCCAAAATGTCAAAGTCAGCAATCTTAGCCCTTGTCACTGGGCCTGATTTTCAGGAAACAGCTTCTTAAATCAGAAAAAAAAAAAGGCAGCACTGAGACAGAAGAGGACAGAGAACCAAAGAGGGAACCTGCTGGCTCTTGGCTTTGATCACGGTTTTGATCAGCCTAGAATCTGAACTGCCCCATCCTGCATTCCACTTAACTGGGTTGGCCACAGCAATGGGAGGAAATCAGGTCTAATGCGTGGTGATATCAACTGAATACTTATAAATACACATTAAAGATTTATTGTCATGACATCAAGACCTGTAGGAAAATTAAGGGGAAAAAAAAAAAAGAGTCTTGGACACTGTTCCAAGCCAGAGAACACCAAATAATAAACACATAGCCTNGGGAAAGAAAACATAAATAAAACTATTGCATAGTGAAAGCACCCTTGCTTCCACAAATTGGTATTGTGGCTTTGTTTGTTTTTCCTTTTAAGAATATTTAAAGACTTTTTAGTACTGTACAAAACCACAGAGTGTCCTTTTCTATTAGTCCAGAATAAAAACAACCCTCAATTTGTCATCTTACAACTGACTAAACTAATTGTTATCTTGTAAGACAAGAGATGCTTATAGAAACTGTTTATTCTGATGGCACCAGACTGCAGTATTTTAAATCCATTTTGCTGCTTCCCAGAAGTACTGTCACAATTCCTTCTGTCAGAGATTCAATCTGGTGACTTGACCTCAACAGTAAGGTCCACGAGGCTCAAGACTCATGCAAGTAACCAGAAAGCCTTTTAGTTTAATGATTGGTTTTTTAAAAAATGTATGAAATTATTTCTAACCACAAACAGAAGAATCTTGGAAGTTTTGGACCTGAACTAAAGAACTTATAACTACAGATTCAGAAAAGAATGCATATTAAAACAAAATTATTCTCCCATTCTTAAGCACCACCTAAAACACCAGGAAAATCTTGGATTAAACACATTCCTGCCTATTTGCCCAAGTTTGTTAATTCCAAACAAAAAAAGCAATGAGACCTGACTGATATTGAAAATCTAACTTCAGGGGAATTAATTTTCTCCATCTGAAACTAAACTTTTCAAATCAAGCAAGTCAAAATATGCACAGATAGTATGAACATCCAGAAAGCACAGGTTGCTCAGATGAACACAGTTCAAAATAGTACATCCTCTTAGACACACAGGATGGAGTGTATGAGAAGACAGGCAATCTACAATGTGAGCAAGAAAGAACACACTTTAGGGAAATAATTTGTTTAATGTTTTGAGAATAGGCCCTACAATCTATATTGGCAGCAGACAAAGAAGACCATATGTGGTCATTTTCTCGAAGTTACAAAAATTCTTCTGCAACACTCCTGAGTCAGGGTGAGGCAGCAGTGTTTTCACCTGGCAAGATATGTGCAGAGCTAAGCAGAAGAGAGCCAGCAAAAACATCTCTTGGTGCTCTTTACAGGAACCTGAGGCATCAGCTAAAATGCAGTGTCTTACTCTGAAAAAGGTAACTTCTGCCAACTGAACTGACTTTTTTGACTTCACTTATGGAAATAAGGACATGTAGAACATACTGATTTTAATTACTAAACCTTGAATTGAAATTTTCTTTTTAAAAAAAGCAGTAAGATCTAGAACTTGGGGATGTACAGACAGAAACAAAACAACCCCAAGTGCATCCACCATCAGATCATAAACACCTGATGTGCATGTGCAGATCAAATCTAAGTAAATAGATTTTCTAAATGTTACATGTATATTTGTGTAGCTATTTCCAAAAAAGGAACTAGACTCTTAAGATAATCTAGTTCTTAACACAGAAGCATTTATGATATTTCAAAACTACTCCAAAACTAACATAACCCCTTCTACATTCAAGATATACAACTAAATATACTTTTTTCTGCATGATGAATAAAACTTTAAACATATGCAGTTACTACAGGGGATCAAGGATGTCTGTTTTATCCAGTTGCTTGCCTCAGAAAAACTTAAATAAGTACAAAGAATTTATTTGTGGATTGTTAACTGGTCATCACCCCCAAGAAAAGGGGAAAAACTTCATTAGAACACCACATACCTCTGCCAAGAAAGTTAAATCAATGTAACTACCCTGGTTGTTGCTCCATCACGTTAATAGATGTTTTATAGTAATGAAGCTCTGAGGAAAGGTTTAATGAATTTGACCTTAATACCTTTAGAACACAAACCTATCCAAACAAGCCTAATCAATGCAACTTAAAATTAGCCAATTTTTTTAGTTACAGATGTGAGTTTTACTTACATAATGTTTAAGTACTCCAAACCTTTCTTATTGAGTAATCCAGTCCAAAACTAGGAAAAACACCACAAGCTGAGACATTGCAAATGTAAAGAATGATTTCTTCCAAAGTGACTATTAGAAAAAATATCTGTTTATAGTTCTTTTAGAGGTAAACAGTCCCTTTACTATGTCTTAAATTACCCACTAAAAATATCAATAACTTTAATAATAATCTTAATCACTATGATGATGATGATGATGATGATTATTATTATTATTAAGAAAATAAACCAGCTTCTTAATGGAGATGAAGGTACACTTTCAAGAAAATAGTTTGACATTTGCTACTTCTGCTACTACAATACCTTAAGTAAATATACTTATTTTTTCCTCCTGAGCCAGCTGGTGCCTTAGATATTACAACATTTTAAAAACTAGGATGAAAATTACTGACCCTTTAGATTTGTTTAATATTCATCATTATCAAAAATGTTGAAATAATGCAGCGTGAGCATGATCTTTTTGTACCCACAGCTATCCAAGGAATAATACTGGGTAGACAGAAGTTTGGCTGTACTTTAATAAAGAAAGCAAATTAGAAGAGTTATGAACAGGGACATCTGAATCTCAGTGGCAGCTGCCATATTAAAAAAAAAAAAAAAGCCCCACTATCACATCCCATGATTTGTTTGTATTGTAATACACGCCAGCAACACATCCACAGCACATTTTGGTCGTATTGAGTAGAAAAGGGGATCCAGGAGGGATCAAGAAGGATTTACCAACATATGCAACTATGGCTCTAATATCTACAATGCTGATGAATATTCATTGTATCTCCTTCCAACATAAAAGGCTAAGAAACTTCAGAAAGAAGGCCCTTCTTTGTGAGAGGAGGAGTTCCTGTATGGAGAGAAGGCCATCTTTGCATGTAGTTAAGACAATGACAGCAGTGCTGCCAAAAATTAATACGTAACTTTTCACTTCCCTGGAGAACAATACACATTTTTGGGTGCAATATGCAAGCAGAGGGAAAGAGCATTCCACTTCTCAATACATTACTGCCACCAGGAAGAGGGGGCCCCAAATTGCCCTGCAAACTAAAGCTGAATAAGGCTTCCTTACTACGTCTGTTGGTACTCCCTTCCCCCCCCCCCCCCCCCCCCCAAAGGTATACACCTAAACAAAAAGACAAAAACATTAATAGAAATAGCACAAGAACTGTAAGAGTGAAAGACTTTAAAGTCCACATTTGATCTACATTTATACACTCAGAGAATGTGCAATATTACATGAAAAAATTCAAAAGCAACCAATATCTTTGAAAAAACAAGTGTTACTCTCAGCATGGTATTTTTTACTAGTCCCAGGCCTTCCCTGATGTACTGAAACAGACATTAGTGGTGGTCTCACCTCCTTGTATAAATATCTGAAAGGAGAATACAAAGAAGACAGAGCCAGTCTCTCTTCAGAGGTGTCCAGGGACAAGACCAGAGGCAATGGGCACAAACTGAAACACAGAAGGCACTGCCTGAGCATAANGAAGGATTTACCAACATATGCAACTATGGCTCTAATATCTACAATGCTGATGAATATTCATTGTATCTCCTTCCAACATAAAAGGCTAAGAAACTTCAGAAAGAAGGCCCTTCTTTGTGAGAGGAGGAGTTCCTGTATGGAGAGAAGGCCATCTTTGCATGTAGTTAAGACAATGACAGCAGTGCTGCCAAAAATTAATACGTAACTTTTCACTTCCCTGGAGAACAATACACATTTTTGGGTGCAATATGCAAGCAGAGGGAAAGAGCATTCCACTTCTCAATACATTACTGCCCCCAGGAAGAGGGGGCCCCAAACTGCCCTGCAAACTAAAGCTGAATAAGGCTTCCTTACTACGTCTGTTGGTACTCCCTTCCCCCCCCCCCCCCCCCCCCCAAAGGTATACACCTAAACAAAAAGACAAAAACATTAATAGAAATAGCACAAGAACTGTAAGAGTGAAAGACTTTAAAGTCCACATTTGATCTACATTTATACACTCAGAGAATGTGCAATATTACATGAAAAAATTCAAAAGCAACCAATATCTTTGAAAAAACAAGTGTTACTCTCAGCATGGTATTTTTTACTAGTCCCAGGCCTTCCCTGATGTACTGAAACAGACATTAGTGGTGGTCTCACCTCCTTGTATAAATATCTGAAAGGAGAATACAAAGAAGACAGAGCCAGTCTCTCTTCAGAGGTGTCCAGGGACAAGACCAGAGGCAATGGGCACAAACTGAAACACAGAAGGCACTGCCTGAGCATAAGGAGCAACTGTTGTACTGTGAGGGTCACTGAGTGCTGGCACAGGTTGAACAGAGGGCCCATGGAGTCTCTGTCTTTGGAGATGTTCAGAAGGACATGGTCCTGGGGAACTGGATCCGAGTGGCCCTGCTTGAGCGGGGAGAGTTGGACCAGAAAACCTTCAGAACTCTTCTCTAACCTCAACCATTCTGTGAGTTTGTGCTTCCTGATATCACAGCAACTGCGAGGACAAGATACACTGAACACCATCTGTATTACTAGGCATAAATCTATCCTCTCCAGCAAAAGGGTTTATTAGATATTTGATTCAGAAACTCATGTAAAAGTCTTATCTGAAAGTAAATTTGGTATCTGTTTTCGTTTTCATTTATGACTGTTGTCACCCAGGCTGGAGAAACTCACTCTAGGCTTCACATTAAAAGGCAGTTTTATTTCACAGCATGACTTGAAGAAGTACATAATACTGAAGTAATTTTCCCTTTTTCCAATGGTATTTTTTTCTGGCTTTTAAGATACTTTATAACGTGTAACCTCACTGAAAACACATACTGCAATAAATGTTATAAATCATGCATAGATACCTCAGAGCTTCTAATAGAATTGAGTTAAAATATACTTTCTTATCCTATTAAAATAAAAAACTTACATTATTTTTTCAACATAGAGGCAAAACTGTCTCCTTAGCCAAGTTTATTTTGCATGAAAGAATTGCTGTTCCTGTCCTTTGAAATAGATGAGATTTTTTTTTTCATAAATCAAGTATATGTTTTTATTTACTGTATATTACAATTTATGTCCAATGTAATGAAATTTTCTTACAGGATATTTAAAAATAAATGAAAGAGGTAGCTAAAAGCCTGAATAAAACCATGTCAAGTCTTCTGAATCCTCCCAACTGTTCTGTTCAGATGGAGCTGAGCATTTTGGAAGCCATCCCTAATGGCATTGTGACTGTGAGACAGGTGCAAGAATAAGGCTGTCTTTTAAGAAGTTCAGAATGAAGTGACATTTAGAGCTAAAGAGAGAAGTGGAGAAGAAAGAATAAAATATTTTGTAAAATAATAATTTTCAGCCACCCAGTGTTGAGCTTTCTTATTTCTCTAAGTGCCATGGTATTTTAAACAGGCCCCAGGCATATCTGTTGGAGCAGCCTCCCCAGGTTGCATCTGGATTTTAAAAAATCTAACATATCATCAAAGAAAACAGACCTTTAAAGATAGAATGCAGGCATTATACTGTTGGTTTTTTTTCTGATATCCATGTTATTAAAAGCAATGAAGACACTTGATGAGCAATGGCAGAATCCGACCTGCAGGTGCCCTGAGATCATCCTTAAGGAAGTTCCATCAGTAATTCCAAATTTGGAGTCAGCTCAGCACTAAGTTTATTTGCTGTTGACGCTGCGCCCCGAGTCACCGCAAGCAATGTGAGAACAATAAGGAAGAGTGGACAACACGAATCTTGTGTGAACAGCAGCCTCAGCAGCTCACATTCAGCATCCCTGGTAGCATCAGACCACTTCAGAAGAGAAATGAGTGCACAAAAGAGAACATTTCCCCGTGCAGCAGGTAGGGAGGAGATCAAATATGCCTGATTTCTCTCTGGAATCCTGGCACAGCTGGGCTTGGTCTACACAACAGAATAATGCATCTGTATTTAAGATCTCAAAGTTCTCAAAAAACACTGGTTCATTAGGAAAAAACATTAGGCTTACAATTAAGAGTGCTGACTCAATATAATTAATGAGGAAAGATTTCCTCATTCTGTGGAAACCCTGGGAAAAATTGTTCCAACAGCTTATTTTCTCTGGCCTAGTCTTCTCAAGGCAGCATTAACATCAGTGCCCAGTGGTGGCAATTTAGATGTCAGAATTGAGGCATTTTCCATTATTTATGTAGAAAGAGGCACATACACTGAATATGTGCAATTTCCTGTAAATGCTACTTCTGTCAGCCAAATGCAGGGAAATTAAGCTATTTTTGTACTAACACATTCATTAGTAAGAACCCAACAATAAATGGTTGCTTTACGGTTGTTAGTTTGACCAAGGAGTCACACATTACAGGGGTAACTTTTTTATGCACAGTATTCAATAGAAGCATTTTAGCACATAGTGTTTGTCATGTGTAAGCTATAATATATATCAAAAACATTTGTATCCTCCCAGAACACATGTAATTTTGGAGAGACAAATACCTACACTGCCCATTCTCAAGAATTCAATCACATTTTTAATATCTTCCCAGCCTGTAAATGAGGTCACACTTTTTCACATACACTTCAGTGGCTGTTTATTTTGCAGTTGAGCTTTAAAGGACAAATTGATTTTTTGTAATCTGTTTGCCATATTATCCCAGTAGTGTAACCATCAGAGGGGAAAAGCTGACTCAGCAGCAGTAAGGACTACATAATTTCAGAGGTGCTACTTGTCCCTTTTGCTTTCAGTCAGCCTTGCTCTGATGCAGTGAGCAGTAGTCTTTCTTTTCTCTGTCACTGAGAAGAGGACACAAGTATTAATTCCAGGGAAAAAAATGTGACCTAAAATGAGAAGTGGTGAGAGGTTATGCACTGTGAAATGGAGTCTTACAATGATATATTAAAAAAAAAAAACAGAGATAAAAGTAAACTGCCTTTTTATTGGATATTATTGTAAAATCTCTGCTAAGTTTATATTAATCAAAAAGCAAACACCCTATTAAAATATCTTAAATGGAGCTAGGAAGTAAGAACTCAAAGCAAATTACTGTGCTACATTGTTTCTCTTCCTAGGAAATATGGAAGTATCAAATTCCAAACACTATATTATCATCTATAACTAAGACCACTTACCATTTATGACCTGTTATTTATCAGTCACTGAAAGGCACTCAGAAGACTCTTGTGCAAAACTGTGATGTACCACACAGCCTATGCTGACAAACCACTCAAATCAAAAGCCTTTCATGGTTCCAGAGAAAAAAATTCAGCAAATGTCCATTTCTTTTTTAGGTTTAAGATGAAAAGAAATAGATGCAAGCAACATCCTTAATTTGATAAAGAATGAAAGAGCAGTCCTGTGGCAGAGACCATTTAACAAAACCTATGAAGTCAGGAGGCTCCTCTGGAGCACAGGGAGCAGGGACAGCAGAGGGACAGTATGCACCAGACATGCTGTAAGTGACAGAAACTAAATCTCAGCTGCAGGGAATTAGATCTGAATACAACACCTCATGTCTGAAAAGATCTGACATAATGATGTGAACACTCGCAAAGTATAGAGGAGCTATGACAAGCTCCTTTGGTGCTTGTGCTGATGATACACTGAAAACTCAGTACTAGCTAGCAAGGACACAAGAAGAAGAAGAAGAAGAAGAAGAAGAAGAAGAATGACCAAGTAGTGATGAGTTCCCACACTAGAAATGGCCTCACCATAGCATCTCTGCCTGAATAGGGAGGCCCAAAGCCTATTAGTCACACTTCAATCCAGACTCTTACTCTGGTGGATTTCTGAATTATGACAGATACCAAATCTGTGTGTACCAGGAGTACACACAGAGTCAGATACATTGGAAAAGTGTGGGTTTGTGTGTGGCCTGGTGCATATCAGTTCTCAGAATCTGGCCTTCCATTCACAGGTACACATTTTCCTTCTCACTAGAGAGCTAACACTGTGAATGTTAACACTGTTATAGCTCCAAAAGAGGGACTGCCAATGTGACTGCTATAATCAGACCTTTTTTGTGGATTTTAGTTTATTTGTTCATTTTGAGTTTTCTATTCCTTTGATGTTTGGTTTGTCATTGTTTGGGGTTTTTTTGTTGTTTTGTTTGGGTTTTGTTTTTCTTTTTTTGCTTTTTGTTTGTTTTTTTTTCCTGGACAGAGGAATACCCTAATTATCTGAATCACTGCTACTAAAATTTTCAAGCTATATGAAAAAACTTACTGATAGGCCTGTAGGTGGCCTACACAAGACTCACACACACCAATCTTTAGGGATCTCTTTTGTGCTTGATTAATTAGAGAAACTAGAGAGAAGCGACATTTTTACAGTGACATTTTCTTATAATTAAATTAACCTGCATACATCTCCCATAAAGCATTAGATCATGAAATTTTTGTAAAGTGCCAGGTAAGTGCCAGTGGTAAAATGACAAATGTAATATTCAGATGGATGTCCTTGGTAAAAATAAAAAACAGTTGGCTCTTTAATTTCATAGAAATATTGTATCATAAATCTAATCTGAGAATCATATATTAAATAATGCTATGCAAATAGGCATGACTGCTAAATATGGTTTTAGAATAAGACTACTTAAATGAATAAGTAATATTTTAAATGTCAGTCAACACACCATGAAAAAAGAAAGCTCAATTTAATTAGGCTGGTCATTTGTAGCTTAGGTAGTCAAAGGATTAGCATGTAGAGCAAGTGAAGGCTGCACAAAGCTTTGTGCAGGTTTTACACAGGTATTCACTTTCATCTCAATAAAAGATTTAGTGTAACAAATGTTGGCTTACAGGGTGCTTTGGTACTTATGGCACAAAAGAGCTTCTCAAGAAACTTGCAGCATTGCCGTGTAAAGGTCAGGCACAGTTTACCAAGACTAGGGGGAAAAAAGGGATCAAAAAAATAGAGGTGGCTTTGCTGACAGATCTGCAGTATAATGGTACAGACAAGTTTTTTAATAGTTTGTTTATGTCAACTTTATTTTGGCTAATTTCCTTATTAAAAGGATAATAACTGTAGTACCAATAGAGAGGATACCTATTAGCAATCAGTGGTACAGCCCAATGGGATTGGAGGGGAAAGACAGAGGGTTTGGGGCAATATACTAACTTGAACTATTTTTAACCTTTTCAACAGACTTCGCCTCCTGTAGACTGCAATGCACTGAGGAAAGCAGGGCAAATACAGCTCACTTGCTGTGAGAGCCACACTTGTGCCTGGCCTTAGCACAGAGTGGTCTCTATACAGTAAGAAATAAGTCTTGGCACATATTAGGAGCCACTCCAACTGAAACTATTTTCTATCTCCTTGGAAAGTGGACCAGAAAAGAAGGTGGGGCAGGCACATGCAAAACCGGCCCCTACTCTTTATAACCACAGGACTGAGGTAGATGCTGAGTGTTTGTAAAACAAACTGGCTGTTGCACAGCACATTCATGCCATTAAGAGTGCCCATAATGCAAACACTGCCCTTTGGAAGCCCATAGGACTGCCAGCCCAAACTGCAGGAAGAGCACGCTCACTGTTCCTACCTACTGTGCTCTGCTTTGAGTGGAAAAGAATGTTAACAGATTTTCTTTGTTTTAGGGTAACAAGAGTAAAGTAACAAGAATCTCAAGTGCAAATTATTTTCTCAGCCAAGCATTTTTTGAAAGCTAAAACAGAATAAAATTATCATTTTAAACTCTCCAGAAGATATCTTCCTTTCCTCTTTTGTACTTTTATGCTGAAGTACCTTATCAAATCTTCTGAAAGCTGGGATTTTTTGAATGAACCTTGAAAATTGGAACAGCTTCCACTACAAGTTTCCAGCTATTTCCTTTTCATATGTACTGTAAAATATGCTAATAGAAAGAAGGAGCAGCTGTAATCTGCTCATTCAATTGAATTTATCAGCCTGCATATATTTATTGTATCATTGAACACTTATTTGCCAAAAGAATGTAGGCCCATGTACATTCCAGGAAATCAGAAGTTATTCATAGATATACCATACTGAAACTCCTTATAATAGCATTTTCACTGTGGAGTTATGAGGAATTCCTGGGAGAAAATACAGGGTAGATGTTTTTTGTTTGTTTTTTTTTTAAGTCTCCAAAACAAAGAACAGTGTAGATACTGTAAAAGTGGAAAAGTTTGGAAATGTATTTAGGTTTACTAAATACAAAGAATGCAATGATCCCAAATCAAACAGCAGAGACGTGAAAGTCATCATTTCCAAAAGTGGACATGCTGAAGGAAGCCACTGAGTCTAGCAAAAGACTCATGTTGTGTGATGTCAGTGGAATCCTTAAGATTCAGATTCATCTAGTGATAAAAGCAACACCTTTCAGCAGCACTGACTTCACATGTGCAAGCTGAACACAATATTGTCTGTGCTTTTATCCATTGGAAATGTACATTAAGGGTGTCTTCTCCTCTGTCTTTATTTTTATGTGACTCAAGCCTATACTAATCACCAATATTTAAATACAAATTTTGAGAGAAAAAGAGTCCTCTTAGATGTGTTCATCTGGAACACCACAAAATGTGACACTTTGAAGCCTCTGAAATAAATCAGAGATAGTTGGTTAATTCAGGAATAGCACACAAAGCTCCAGGGGCATTGTGGTTGTGGTTTTTTGAATTAGATGTGTATAAGCATAGTAAGGTTTTTTTTTTTCAAGGAGAATACAGAACTTGGGTTTTTAGTTGCTATTATTTTTTACAGCGGTATTACATGTAAAGACATTGAGGCACTGTACTACATTGAGAACACAAACCTGAAACACTAAACCCTAGCAAAAGACAAATTTAAACACTTGAACCTGGGCTAAATATGAAAGTTCTTTATAACCAAGTTATATCATGGTATAGCTCAGTCTTCTTCAAAACCTAAGCCTCTCATATAACAAACCTGGTTGACAAACACTGATTTAGGAGAGAGAAAGGACTCACATTCAACAGTAACATAACCAGTGAAATTTGGCAGCACTCAGACAAAAGAAAAACCCTTCAAAACTTTACACTACTGCACATTCAACTCACTCCTTAACACTGTTTCATTTTAGGGTGCAAACCAAGCTTGAGAGATCTCTTACTAGTTTTCTGTCCAAGAACAATAGCTTTTCCTTGACTTCACATGCTGAAACAGGGCTGGAGTGATCAATATTCTCAACTACACAGCTGTTAAAAAACTTCTGGCCTCAGCCCATAATGGTCACAACCTAGATCTGAGTTCAGGTGTTTCTGAGACCTTAACAACAACTCTAAGCTTTGAGTAAACATCTATCATGCCATCTTTTTAGCACATATGTAGTTAAATAGATTGTGCACACAATCAGGTTAGTCGTAAGTCCTTAAAATAAAGAGCTAAGTATGTCTTTCAAGGACTGGAGCTCTAGTCTGCACCATGTTCCTTCTATATGCTCCAAATAATGGGAACAAGTGAGTGAAATTTTCAACATCCTTTGAATTACTCTTCTCAGCTATAAACAGCAAGAAAAAAAAAGAAGTAGGACTGCACATATACATAGCCATATGTATGCAAATAGAAAAGACTAGATATGTTATCTCCATATACCCCAAAACCTTGAAACAAATCCAAAAAAGCTTACCCTTGCCAACGTCAGGGTTCCTTGTTTACACACACTGCAGCGGACTCTCAGTTTTCCAGGCTTCACAGCTTGGCAGAAATTTTTGCAGAAAACATAAAAACTGTTGTAACTTGCTGCACCTGTCAAGAGGAAAAACAAACAAACAGAAAACAACCACTTTTGATGTATACTGAAAATCAGCAGCAAACTGTCATGAAAGCTTTCTGTTTGACTCTATAAGTGATAAGTTAAAATAATTTTAAATTCTGAAGACAGCTTTGCAATCATCTTTTCTTGCCTAGTCTGGTTCCTAACACCTTCCAGTAACTCCTGCTTCTTGATCAATTACTGCAGGTGAACTACACTATAACTCCAAGAAAAGGCATCCAGAGCTTACCACTAAAATGATGAGCACCAACTAAAATCCTTGGCAAGTGATGTATGAGATTAATTACCCCCACCCTCAATAATTTGCATCTCACTTCTAGTCTAAAATGGTCTAGCTGCAAATTTTATGAGGTCAAATTGCATGAACATTTCTTCAGCTGAAGTTTAGAAGATGAATTTCACTGATACCACAAAAAGAAAACAAATATTTAATTTAGCAAATTTACTTCTATTCATGGAAGACTGGAAATCAGTTCTTTATTCTTGCTGGCAGCCTTATAACCTAGCAAAGTTTGAAAACTGCTGCCAAGATATTAGGCCAAGTAAATTTTCAAGAAAAATGAAACAAAACAATTCTGTTCTGTGTAACTATGGAACAGAATGCAGAGAATTGTGAAAGCCTAGGGCAATGCTAATGAATTTGATTTCACAGGCAAGGCTGATCACTGTCTTGAGTGAAGCACTTTTTAGAATAGCTATGGCTATTCCTTACAAAATGTTGGAATATACCTGGCATGGTTTTAATCTAGACTGGACAGCTCCAAGTTCAGAGACTCAAGCTCATCATCGTAACGAAACCAGAATAAAGTTTCAAACAAAAATTTCTCAATATCAAGAGTAGATCTGATCCACTAGTGGTGGTGAACTTCAGAATCAGTAGCAATCCCTTAAAGATGAAAAGTTTTTCACTGTCTTTCTTCTTATTCTCCTATTTCTCCCTACATTCATCAGCAATGTATGTTTTTATGTACATTTGAACCCTAGCACATTACCACAGTAAATATGACCTGGAATAATATTTTTAAACATGTTTGACTTCCTTAATTTTTACATGTCCCTCATAGTAAAGGGTCATCCCATGTTCTGCCAATGCAAAATGCCCATCAATTTCATTTTATATCTATTCATGGCTGTCCTGATTTAGATGTGCTCAAATATGATATAAATGTAACTCAAATATAATTTCAGTTTTGAATATTCAACCTCAGACAACTGTATCATCCAAAAAATCTTTTTTTCTAAGAAAAAGTATGCAGATGCCTACAAAGAATATGTACAGTTGAAAGAAATTTTGTAACACTTTTTCAACTTTTCAGAAACATTAGTTACATAACAGTATATAAGTGATGTATCCAAAACTAATTTTAATCTACTGATCTATCAAGTGTTTTCACTATGCTTCCTTGGAAAGTATTAACCACCATGGCAGAAAATAAAGTATTACAGAATTTAAATGAAATTTGGTTTTTGTGGAAAATGACACACACCCATACATTCACACACTTACACACTTTTCATATGAATAACTGCCACTCAAAAAAGGCTGAGAGTACACTTCTCAAATCAGTCTAAAACAGTTCTGGGATTAAAATAGTTTAATTAAGGAAAAAAGGCTTATGCTGAACTATTTAATATATGATACAATGTTATAAAACTTAATATGACAAAGTTTTGGACATCTGGATACCCCTTCACTTGTATTTTGCTGGAGGGTCTGATTACTGGAACTGAGAGCACATCTGGATTAGATTTGATTTGAGCTAAAATCCACATCAAAAATCTAAAATATGGTATTGCATATGAAAAGAAGGACACCTGCAAGGGATTTAATTTTACTTTTGGCAGTTACTCTATGCAGGATCAGCAGATCAATCAATAAGAGTAAAGGCCAGTGCCTTTAGCACAATTCAAAGGGAGTGCTCCACAACTTAAGAAAGCAAGAATGCTATTGCTAACAGAGATCCACAACGAACAAGACGACTTCAGCCACTTATTCCTGACTTGGTCTCAACAGCAGGAAGTGAGACCAGAGCCCGTTATCTATTCTGGTATCACCAGTCCTCTCCTATTGTTCCAATTTTGTATGTGGGCTGTCTAATGGCACTACTGAAACTGCTGCTTCTATTCACACTCATCCTGAGTAATTCTGTGGTGCCAGTGCTCACTGTCCTAGTTCAGTCCTACACTCCAAACTGACTCTTGGCGTGACTCTAATGAAACCCTTCCAACTGAACAGAACCATCTTATTGAGTACATGAGCCCTTACAGCATAAAACAATTTGTTAATTGGCTGATGCCTTTCCTGATCCAGTCCTCTACTCCCTGCTGTCTTGTGTCCCTGTCTCACATTTTATGCCAAGGATTAAAATTTATTTCAAGGATTAAAACACTTGAGGCAGGATTCATGCTCTCTGTCTGCTTTGTGTTCTAAGCTCATTCCATCTGGACCCAAAGATAAAATTATTTTATTGATAATAGTCTGCAAAATATTCACAGGATAGTATGGCATAAATCAGCATGACTGAATACTGCAGTAAAAAATAGTAGTCATAGAAGAGATCTAAAATGAGACATATTGCTGATTTACTATAGAGGATAAATCTTATGCATTAGCTTGATATTTGCTCTGTGCAAAAATAGACTACATTAGCTCAATATTCATTTTTCTTAGCACTTTCAATTTTGTTTTTGGTTTTCATGAATATAAAAAGTCCCCCCAAACACATTCCCTGTGCACAAATTTGAAACACAAGAAACAAATTTATAATATAATGGGTTGGAGCAGTTAAGCAGCACAGATCTATTCAGAGACACAGAATAACTTTAGAAATATCTGCTATAGCAAGGAAGCTGGAAAGGCACAACCTGACACTGATTTTAGAAGAAATGTGTTAAATGGAGGTTTTCAGCAACACATTCACCATTTTATGCAGATGTGCTGATCACACTCTCACAAAGCACAGTTACATCATTAGGTGCATGTCCTGAGCAGCATCACCAGGCAAAACAAAGACTTAATTAAAAATGCAAATGCTGCAAGTCGGCTTACAGTACAACACTGATGGCCAGCATTAAGCTCTTTACTGACTTGTTCATGTCACTGACTATATTAGCATGGCCCTTGGCTGAGCCTGCATCCCCTTGGACCCTTTTTCAAAGAGAAACTGAAAGACACAGGAACAAGGAAATCTGTCTTATGCACCAGCTCTGACGTATCAATATCAACAAAGAATGTAATTATGGCACAGTGCCAGTAATCACTAAAATTGCTGCAGAACCAACCACGTAAGTAAATGTATGAGGTACACAGCTTTTGGGTGTATATCTTTAATGAGAATTCAGAAAACAATCTCTATTTTGCAGTTTTCACTTCCAAATACTATCATATAAAGCCACTTATTACATGCTAGTTTTAGGAAAAGCTTGGCGGTTTTCTCTATGGAGTTCATTTAATTAAGCTGTCTTTTCTGGAAAAAAAAAATAAAAGTAGGATGATATGAATACAAGAGGCCTCTCATCTATGATCTGTGTCAGGGCCTGTCCTCTCACCCCAATGAGACACACTCTCTCTTTTCTATCTCTTCAAAGCTGATTTCCTCAAAAATATCACATCACAAAAAAAAAAGTCTTAAAGCTGTTCTCTCCTTTTAGTATTTGGTATAAAAGGGGGGAGTAGCTTTCTTTGATGTGTATCCCAGTGTTTTTATACTGTCTACCCATTTAGGTTTTTAAGCTCCTTAGGACCTGAATTACTTCCTTATTTTTGTGTTCTTAATGATGACCATGCTGTGGGAGCTTTGTACATGTTAGTGATAGCACAGACCAATTATTTTGATATGCATGACTAGTTAATGAGAAAACATTATTCATAATGACTATAGACTTGATCCTGAAATCTCTAATCAGTCAAAACACCATTATCATCTCTATGACTGTTTAAGTGAATAAAATCTAAATAGAGATGTTAGTAGCTGTTTTCATTTGAACTGCATTTTCATATAGATTATACTGATCACTGAGTCTTTCCTATAATAACCTATTTAAAAAAGGACACAGCTACAGGAAATCTTTCAACAGATTGAAAATGACATAAAGTTAGCATTGTTTCAGATTCCATTATATTTACATTTAGACTAGTGGTAATTTGTAAAATGCAGACTGACTGTCAGAGACCTCAATATTTTAGCAATTTGCACCTACATAATGAAAAATACAGAGTTAGAAGAGAAAGAAAAAAAGTATTCTTCAAGCTGTCTTCACTTTAAGGACTTGGTCTGATTCAACACAGTAGGAAGAAAAACATCTAAAATACAAACCCAGAAGATTCAAACTAGTGAAAATGTTCCCACAAAGTTATGTTAAAAAAAAAAAAAAGTCTGTAGGTTGCACTTCTGGACCTAAAAAAGGAGAAATTACTTATAAGATCTCATTCACTTTGCAAAAATACAATTGGTGAGTTGTTTTTTTATTCAAACTTTTGTCCTTTAACCACTTTTCTTTGTCGGCAAAGGTTTCACAGAGCACATAGCTTTCCTCCCCAGACCCAGGTATGTAGATACATAGACTTATAAACTTTTCTATCTGTTCTAGATTATACCTATTCTTTATGATGTCTATCTAATTTAGAACATGAAAATGGTATTTATTTAACAGCTAGATTCATCTAAACTGGCTGTGACATATTCTAGTGAGAAAAACTGACACTTGTATGATTTGATTCAATTCATCCTAAAGTAGATATAAAAACATATAAACATGTCAGATAAACTCTGTCTAAAAGGTTGTGTTTCTCTCTGTTGTGGGGATTTAGAATCACAAGGTGTGGTAGAAATAACTACTTTGCAAACCTCTAAAATTAGGGAAGATGAACCCCACTTGGTGATGCCATGCAAAAGAACTCCTTACTAGTGCCGAAGAATTCTGCAATATGGATAACAATATGAAATAGAATAAGTCTGGAAAAAACCCAACAAACCAACCACAATTCTTTTTCTTGAGACTCAGATAGGACTTACAGAATGTCTATGGATGTCAGGTAATTAAAGTATATGGAAAACACAGATATTTAGAAAAAAAGAAATGGACTTATCACTGTTACAAGGACTAAAAATTTAAGAAGAGTTGAAATTTGGCTGAAGAGGGTGCAATGTCTAAGAGGTTTAGTATCAGAAGTTACTTGACAAAGACAATGGGGCACACTTATCTTTTTAAGGCCTTATCAGCGAAAAATTTTGTGTGAGAAAAAACAACCAATAGACATCTATGAATTAAAAAAAATACAAAAAGCACAGCATTTGATCTATCATAAGTTACAGGAATTCAGGATATTAGTATATTAGGTTTTCTCTTTCAATCATTATATGAAAGAATTATCTGCTTCACTTTCTGAGCCCCAGTATCATTTACCTTCACTTTCTTTTATATTTCATCCAAATCCTTCATTATCTTGTTACCCATCTAACTTCTGTAATTACCTTTTCCCTGTCTCATTCCCTTTCCTGACCTCTATATAAGCTTCACCTTTCTCTTACCTCTCACAATGTATCTTTCTCTCCTTCAGCTTGCTCTGATTTTCAGACAAAGGAACAAAATTAAACAGTAATGCCCATATTAACAATAGGGAGTGAAGAATTTGGAAAGAGAAAAAAAAAATCCCCAATCAAACAATTTTGATGATTCTCTGAGACAACAAAACATGGAATTAAAAAACAAAAACAAACAAACAAACAAAAACCCCAAACAAACAGAAATTTCATGAAACTGCTGAAAGCTTGGCAAATAATACATGGGAGAAAAATAGTGATACAACAAGAAAGTGTTCAAGACTTAAGATTATCAAAAGGTCTTCCATAAAATGTACTTCTCGTGCATGAGGAAACCACTATGCAGCAATCATAATACTCCCCACAAAGCTCCACCCTGACCTGCTTTTTTACATCATTGAAGGGACCGAGTGTGACCCATGGAGTTGACAACTGGCTAGGCCTGGTTTATTTGCAGCTGAAGGCAGTGACTTCTGAATTTAAGCCTAAGAACGTGAAAGGGAAGTGAAGATGTTCCAGAAGTCTGCATGGGTCGTACAGATCATGCAGTGTCAGCTTCGGTACGAGCAGCAGATCCAGCTGATCACAGTTTGAGCAAATAAGCTAAGAAATGTTTAAAAATTAAACCAGAGGTCATCAAGAAAGTCCATAAGGACAAGGCTGCTCCCGCATCAGGCCAGAAAAACAAGAATATGCAAGATATACATCCAGACACAGCACAATCTAAAACATAGCCCAGGGATGCAACAAAGGAAAGGACCTGAGCTTAAATGTGACTCCTGGGCCAGTGGGCCCACTGAGGATGTGTGAGGTGAAAACCTCTGCCAAAGCTTCCAGCAGCTCTTTCTCATACAGCTCTTTTAAGAAAAGTCTGACCCAAGGTTACACAATTGCCCGTCTCACAACTGGTCTTTGACACAACTAGCTAAACTCCCAAGGCGGGTGTGAGGTTGAAGAAGTCAAAATAATGGCTGTTCCTACTGAGTTGCTTCTCTGTATTAGCTCCCTAATTACTTCCTGTGTCCCAAAAAACCCAGCTCTACCCAACTACAATTACAAGTCAAGTAATTGCAACTATGAAAGGCTGGAAACCAGCAGCAACATTCTTGCTGTTAGCTTTGTTACAGTCTGTCACCCTAATACGTGATATTCTGGAAAAGTTTGTTTTTCAGAGCACCCAAGGAATACATAATGAGGCAGCAAGGCTTACAGAATATAATTGATTTATTCAAGGTACTAGAACTTTATCCTTGGATAAGGCTCTGGCCAAACTGGTCTGGTGGAAGGCATCACTGCCCATGGAAGGGGAATGGAAATAATTTATTTCTAAGGACCTTTCCAACCCAAATAATTCTATGATTCTATAATTAAAATAACATTTCTCAGCAGTTGTTTTAATAAAAATTATATTGTCACTGAATGAAATGCAAAATTCTCTTGTGTTCAAATACAGAGTTAAAACACAGGAAATAAAGTTCAGGAATAAATGATCAGTTTTCTCAGTACAGTCCCAAAAGAAAATTGTTTCAAGACTCAAGTATTCACCATCAGAACACCAGAAATAAACAGCAAAGTGACAAAGTTTGCTAGAGAAATGATTTTTCTTAATGTTATTAAAAATTAAGGCCAACCAGAAAAAACTGATTGAAGATTGCATGATGATGAGTGACTAACAGTAAAATGAAAAATTAAATTAATTGTAGATAAATGTGAGGTGATATACATAGGAAAAATAATTTTACCCAAACAGTGATGATCTTCACTACTTATTATCATATAGAAACAGGATCTTGGGGCTATAATAGCTAGTTCTATGAAAATGTCAGCTCAGTGCTCAGTAGCAATCAAAAAAGTGAATTGAATGCTAGGAATTATTAAGAGAGGATTCAAGAAGGAAAACAAAACAACCCACCCAAACAAAAAGCAAAAAACCAAAAAAAAAAAAAAAATCACCCCTGAAAACAATGGTGTACAAAAGCTGTAAAAATTCATTATGTGCTCCATTTTCAGTAGCACATGCAATTCTATCTTTGCTTTGCATTCATAAATTCCAGAGATACATTCTTCACAGGACTGTCCATTAATGTACTAAATAACTTGCTAGTGATTTTATTCTGACATTTCAGTGTGTCACAAAATGTTGCACAACAGTGTACCACAGAAACTGTCTTTTTGAAAGACCCGTGGTACTTTTTTTTCATTTTCAACGCCCTGCATGTCAGGCTCCTCACTCTGAAGCTCCCATAGAACTAGAATTTTAATGACAATTTACTTCTCTTAGAAAGGAAGGAGAGACGGAAAATGGCTCAGGAAGATGTATCTATAATTTAGTTGATACAATGTTTTCTGAATACAGACAGAAAAAACCACTACCAGCACTTTTAAAATTGAACTCTTTAGTTTCTGAAATGTGCTATTTAATGACATAAGTATCTTACTATTTCAGTAAAAGTTCTGAGGAAGTTCCTTAGCTGTTTTTACAAGTGAAGACATATATTGACAATCTTTCTCTTAAAGGCTTGTCCAGGAAAATGGAAAAGATTGAGTGAAAATGGCACTTTATTATGCTCTATTATCTCAATATAATGGCATGGTCATTACATCACTTTTATATAAAGCAAAACCAGCACTATATTGTAAAGAGTAGGAATGATTTTAAGAAAAATATCAGCTTAAAATTTCACATATTCTGTTCACATATGCTCTAAACTGGAATGTTGGATATACAGCAACATCCTTTTGCATTTAGAAGACAGTTTTGAAAATGCAAACGTATGTCAAGAGGTTTCTTTATCTCCTTAAACCATTGACCAAAACAGTTTGGGAAGAAGGGATACAGTTTTTCCAAGCTATTAAAACCAGCCTAGGTATTTAAGCAATGGGCAGTAAACAGAAGACCTTTAAAGCAATTCAGTTGTGACACATGCTGAGAGCTACCAAACTTCTGTAGAGGAAGGAAAACACAGAACAAAGTTTTTCAGGAAAAGAAGGAAAGATAGACAAAGTGCACTCTAAGCTCAGAACTTAAACCTCAAAGCTCCTCTAGCTCTGCATTAACAGAATTCCCCATCCACAGGTTAGCTGAAAGGCAGCAAGATTCAGTGCATTAAAGTTAAATGTGCAGAAAATGGAATCATAGTAATCCTCACTGACATGTTTACAGGTACAGTCTGCTGAGCATCTACGTCTTTTATTTGATAAGAGGCATGGAAATAATAGTCTCAGACTTTGAAACAGTGATGCCAGCTAATCCTATCCTTGCAACTCTTTCAGATGCCTCAACACATCTAAAAATTCCTCATGGAAAGGTGATGATGCCTATGATCTAGGGATCCCCCTTGCTATGCCAACATATGTAATTCTACACAGGAAAGCTTTGAGTTTCAGTTCCCCACTGCACTTTGGGGAGACCCTTCGGGTGGCTCCAGCCAGATAAACCTGTTGGCTTGATCACCTTCATAAACAAGAGGAAAACATAAATTATTATACAGAAGGACTCAAACAAATGGCTTCTCTATCAGAATGAATTAAGCTAATGTTGAGGTTTCTAAGAAGATATCTGTCACTAACTCTTAATTTCCCCTTTTTCCTTTAATGCAAACCTATGATGAAGTGAGAATGCTGTAATTTTTAGGCCTTGTGAGTCTACAAGAGATATTATCAACATACATAAGGCTCATTTACCAGTATGTTCTTTGATTCATCAGTTATATTTTTTATACTATACGTACAGTGTCTTCAAATGTGACCTCAGTATGAAATGTTCATTGCATTTTAGAGACTAGATTGCATAGCAATTCTCTGCTCAAGATTAATTTAAAGCAAGTCCTGTTATCATTTTTCAACCTGTCAGTTTAGGAAACCACCCTCTGCCCCACGTTGGCATTCCTACCACAGGACCTGTAGAGCCTCCACTCCTCACCACCCTATGTACAGCAGAGAGCTTCAGCAGCTGCTTGTTACCCTACTCCCAATTCGTGTGACACCAAACCAGAGGCTGCCAGCTGAACTCTCAATTGTTTCCTGGGGTGCCACGCCAACCAATTAAACAAATTGATTTTGTAGAATGGTTCTGTTGAAGTTAAACAGAAATGCTCAAAGACTATTTTGTACATTCAATTTGAGATGTACTTCATACCTTTTAATCTCTATAAAAGCCTATTCCCCTCCTGCCATCTCACATAAACATAAGAAAGCTGGCTTGTTGTTTTTCTTTCCATGCAATGCTTTTCATAGTTTGATAAAGTTATGTGCTGGAGAGGTTCTCCTTTCTAGTGTTGAACTCCCAACTCACATGATAAAGTAGAAGACATTCCCGGAGACTCTAAAGGGAAAATATTTCAGTCCAATGCCTCCCCACCTCCTTTATCAGTAAGCATTTGATCTCTAATTGATTCTCTTGAAGAATTATGATAACATAGAAAACAATCAAGGTATAATATCTACATCTCCGTACCCAATGCAGATTCCTGTTCTACTATGCATCCGTGCAGGAGGCAATCAACCTTGCAGTTCTGCCCTATTTCTAGTATATTTATAAGCCATTTAGCCAGAGAAAGAGTCCAGAGGGGGCTACAGAAGAATAGGGATAGCAAAATGAGACATGAAAGAGATTGTGCAGAAAAACAGAATTTTAGACGTTTTTAGATATGGCAATGTTTCATGAAGATGTTTTATTTATATACAAATTGCTGGTCAAAAACAGATCTTTGTGCCTGGATATTAGATATAAAATGTGTTCACATTTATAACGCTAGATTTAGTGTACCTGAAAATTTTCTATTACAGAGTAGGAGACAAAATGTTGAGGACTAGTAACATTTCTGGTTGAAACAGAGTTTTTGCATTTCTATCCTAAATACTTCACAATGGTTACAGTTATAAAGAAGACACTGCTCAAGATGAGTCAAATACTAGCTCAGCTGTGGCCCTCGTTATGTTCCCAACAAGTGAAAAATTACTGTGAACAATGTTATGGGGTTTAAAAACCAGGATAAAATGATCTATAGCTATTCATCACATTTGGGTTATCAAGAGGGAATAAAATGCAATATCCATATTCACTAATCTGCATGAAATCAGGAATTTAGATCTTAACCTTTCCTAGCTGAAGATAGTGGAGAATTTTGGTATTTATTTCATTATTACTAGAATAAACACAACATTCTTTTGAAGAGAACTAAAATTTGCTTGGGTAAAGTCCCTGATAACATTAATCATGAACTTCATCTGGCCATATCTCTGGCACAGACTTTATTTAAAACATTGCAGATGTTTGATTCAGTTACTCCAAAAATAATTAGTGGAGGTTAATTATTAAGGAAGAGTGGCAGGAGAAAAAAAAATCAGTTGCCAAGTGATATAACTTTAAATCAGAAACCAACTGTTGCCAGTTAGAGTTTTCTTTCAGTAATATATGCTGAGAATTTATTGTGTGACAAAGCTAAAGAGTAAACTGTGGTGGACAAAAAGAGGAACTGTGGCTCCTGCTACTTTAGTTGCTCAAGCGAACTTATGATCTTTTTTACAATTTTGGTTAAAACACCTTCATAGCAAAAAGAAATAAGATAATGCCAGCCAACACTGAAAACCAGGACACTGGAGTTTATAATAAAATGCCTGACAAGTTGTGCAGTGTTGCAGGAAGCTGAACATCAATGAGTACAGTATATGATGAACAGGCTCACCTTGGAGCATATTGTCTTTTTGCTCTCTCAACCTACACCTGAACACTCAATTTCCACATCCATATGTTTTCTTTTCTCTATTCCTGTCTTTTGACAGATAAATGTCAAGACCCACAGAACTGAGTGTTGCACCAGCAGGGCATCATGGAAGCTTGGAAAGGGACTGATGGTGCTCAGCAAACCTAGTGGCTTTCAAGGACCCCTGGGGCACTTTGCTCCAGAATGCAGCTGCCACTTTTGATATTTCAAACTGTGTTTTGCTGAGTGGGAGCGTAGTTAAAATACGAGTATATATATAAAAACATATATATACATATATATCTATATATCAATCTCTACCACATGGGCTTGCAGCGCAGTTGCAGATACTCTACTCTAGAAATGCAGAAAACATTACAGGTAGGCAGATTATCCACACTTAATCTGAAGAATTCATCTGCAAATACCAGCTATAGCAGTAAGTATTAATATATTAACAATATCTAATGGATAATATATTATATACTGAGAGAATCTGTCATGTTCTCAAGACCTAAGGCTGAATAGTCACAGAGATGTCAATAGTACAGATAGACTTCTAAGATACAGTTTCAGGTGTATCAGTGCATAGAAAGATTCATCTTTTTTTGAACTGGAATTTTAAAATGGTATTTTGAATCTTAAGATTGATGATTAAATAGGAACTTCCAGACCCTGGATACATCACAAAGAAAATTGTGATTCTGAGACAGCAGTTGCACAAAAAATTGGTGCCACAGCACATATAATCCAGCCAAGAAATATTCCCATTTCACTTGCAGGCCGCTGTAGCATTCTGTCTCCTATGTGAAAGGCAGATCAAGGAAAATATTTTCTTTGTATATTTTCCTTTCAGTTTGATAATGTAATGCTTTGACCTTCTTTTCAGTGCCAATAGATCCCATAGAATACCAACATTTCAGAAATTTGTAGAAAATATTTATCAATTACAAACAATGATAAATGTTTCTAAATATGCATACTCACTTCTGTTCTAACTTAACAAAATTGTAATTGCTGGGCATAAGGTAGACAGTGTTGTTTCATGACCAATGTGTAAGGAGGAACAGGGTTTAAGCAAAAGATTCAGTGTACCTCAGAGTAGGAGGAAAGAAACAATGTACTGAAGAGTATTTGGAAATCCACATAAAGCTGATAGAGAATCTCAGTTTTTCTAAAAGAAAGAAAGAGGCAAACAAACACAAAGACAAAAAAACAGAGGCACAAAGAATTAACAGATATATATACAATCTCAGTTGGCAAAAAGAGATTGGCAGAAGAAAATTGTGAATGGACATGAAGGTCACTACCTTGGCACTGCTAAAAATGGTCACACACATAGTGGTGAAAATGTGAAATTTTCACCAAAACAAAGCTGATGATAAAATCCTAAGGACTTTTGGCACAGCAATGCAGGAGCATGCACTGAATTTTTTTCTGCGAGTAGGAATTAGAACTTCTAACTTAATTGTCCATTTTCCTACAATCACCACGTTCCCTAAAACAAACAAACAAACAAAAACCCAAAACAAAACAAACAAAAAAAACCTCCCACCAAGCCAAAACCAGAGAATCTGTCTTTTCCTGCCAAATACAATGATCTTTTGATCTTTTTCTTTCACAGAAGTTCAAATTTAGTCCCACTGAAATTATTTGTATTCATAAGTAGAAAGCAGGGTTTGTTTAGCAAAGCTATTTTTTTACCTTCCACTATTAACAGAATTTCTTAATCTTTTCCATGTAATTACTTTCTGTAGATCAAGCCTTTTAATAGGTCTGTTCTCCCAATGTCCTTGCTGTGTGCACAGAGCTCCCAATGACATTAATGAATGTTGAACACATGACTTGAGCACAGACTACAATTCCTGTCATTTTGAGTGCTAAGAGCTCGTAACAGAGACCCTGTAATGCAAGCACTAAGCTGCACAGTGGCAGCAACTGCTGTTTTTTTAATGAACTTTACATTTCCTTAGAATGCCATGGGATACAGCCCTGGAGGAAAGAGGGGAACATGAAAACTGACTTGTATTCAAGGATCTCCTCTTCCAAGATTAGGAGTGATACATCTTAACACAGAGGAAGTCAGGAGGCCTGCATGGATGAATATGGAACTTTTAGACTGAAATGTAGAATGGGATCCTTCAGAGGGTGGAAGCAAAGACAGGCAGGCCTGGAGGAATACTCAGAGGTTGTCCAAGCAACCAGGGATCAGGTCAGGACAGCTAAAGCCCTGATAGAATCAAATGTGTTCAAGAACATCAAGGAAAACAAGAAAAGCTTCTAAAGGCAGGTCAGTGATAAAATGAAGACTGTGGAAAAAGTGTGCCTGCTCAAAAAAGAAACAGGAGAACTGGTTAACCAGGACGTGGAGAAGACTCAGATACTCAGTACCCTTTTTATCTCAGTCTTTATCAGTAAGTGCTCCCAATGCACCATCCAAGTGGCAGGAGACAAAGGCATGGATAGGAAGAATGAAGAAATGCCCAGGTGGAGACCAGTGCCAAGTGGTGTTCCTCACAGGTCACCCTTGTTGGACACATGTGGTGCAGTGCTGTGGTACAGCTGAGATACTGGAGGGAAGGGATCCCATCCAGAGGGACCCTGACACTTGAGAGATGGGCCTACCCAAACCTCATGAAGTTCAACAAGGCCAAATGCAAGGTCCTGCATGTGAGTCAGAGCAATCCCCAGGCACAGTCACTGGCTGGGCATGGGTTGAGAACAGCCCTGAGGAGAAGGACTTGGGGGTGTTGGTGGATGAGAAGATGACCTGCAGCATGTGCCCACAGCCCTGAAAGCCATCTCTGTCCTGGGCTGCATCAAGAGAACCATGGCCAGCAGGGCCAGGGAGGTGATACTCCCCCTGTACTCTCATGAGACCCCACCTGGAATCATGTATCCAGTTCTGGGGCCACCAACAAAAGGATGTGGATGTGNATACTGGAGGGAAGGGATCCCATCCAGAGGGACCCTGACACTTGAGAGATGGGCCTACCCAAACCTCATGAAGTTCAACAAGGCCAAATGCAAGGTCCTGCATGTGAGTCAGAGCAATCCCCAGGCACAGTCACTGGCTGGGCATGGGTTGAGAACAGCCCTGAGGAGAAGGACTTGGGGGTGTTGGTGGATGAGAAGATGACCTGCAGCATGTGCCCACAGCCCTGAAAGCCATCTCTGTCCCGGGCTGCATCAAGAGAACCATGGCCAGCAGGGCCAGGGAGGTGATACTCCCCCTGTACTCTCATGAGACCCCACCTGGAATCATGTATCCAGTTCTGGGGCCACCAACAAAAGGATGTGGATGTGTTGGGAGTGGATCCAGAAGGGCAAGGAGATGACCAGATGTCTGGAGCACCTCTCCTGTAAAGAGAAGCTGAGACAGTTGAGGCTGTTGCACCCAGAGATGGGAAGGCTCCGGGAGCCCTTATTTCCAATTTCCATACCTAAAGGGGACTACAAGAAAGCTGGGGAGAGAGTTTTTGCAAGGGAATGCAATGATAGAACAGGGGAGAATGGCTTTAAAATAACAGAGGTTGGATATAAAAATGAAGTTCTTTACTGTGAGAGTGGTGGGGCAATGGAACAAGGTGCCCAGAGAAGTCGTGGATGCCCCAACTCTGGCGGGTTGGATGGGGTTTTGAGCAATCTGGTCTAGTACAAGGTGTCCATGGCAGAGAGGTTGGAACTAGATGATCTTTAAGGTCCCTCCCAACTCCAATCACTCTATGAATTTATTATTTTTACTTGTGCCTTATAATTAGACTCTTCCTGTATGAATTTATTCATGTCAACAATTATTCTGGAAAATAAAAAATGCATAGTTTTGTTTAATCAGTACAGAACATTTTCCAACTACAAATGGAACAACAACACTTCTGGCTGGTTGTATAAAGATGCAAGTGATACATTTGTAAAAGTCCATCCATGTTGTCCCCCATAAACAACCAAAATACATTGTAAGAACACAACTCTGTTCCATCCCACCCCTTGACACAGGGGAGCCAGAAAAACTGACAGTTCAATTAACATGGAAGGGCCTTTAAAACAATAAAGTAATTAGACACGTTCATGAGAGATAATTATGTCATGTAAAGATAAGCATTCCCGGAAGAGCTTTAGCCTCTATTAGAAAAGAGCATTTTTTACATTTTTCCTCTCAAATTAATTTCACAGACATGCAAGGTGTGATGGGAAAACGGCACCATTCTCATCAGTGTTAAAAGCATATGATATGAATGAGGTCTCCAGCATGGCACTGGCTGCAATAAATTATCAAGTGTGCTTTCTGTTTTCTGAAATGGGCTCAATTTATCATTTTATTGAAAAGGTTCCATTATGCTAATGTCTTATAAAATCACTTTCTGCTGTTGCTAGAAGGTGAAGAGGGGATATCAATTTTTATATATAGAATTTGGAAGTATTGCAGCAGTGAACTGTCAAGGGTTAATAACCCTTATAGAAGATAAAATATACATAACAGAAAACTTCCAAGGACTTTGTAATGACAAATTTTCATAACCCTACTGGAAGCAGAATAGTTTTCTTAACTCTCTTAAAAGAAATGTTGACAGAATTAGCAATAGTTAAGTTCTAGGCTGAAAACTCTCCCTCTCTTTTCCAATTAACCGTTGAACTGACACTGGAGACTCTTTTTTTCCAGTGAAGATCAGAATAGAAAATACCATTACCATTCTTGTCAACTTGCCCAGATAACAAATATGAAAGATAATCAGACAGGGGTACATTGGTGATTATTTGAAAAGGGGAATGCTCCTTCTCTAAATAAAAATTTCTGTAATAAGAACATTTCTCTTCTTTTGAATAATTGTATACAAACCAGGAAATTATTAAAAGAAGAGAATTAGATTTAGATAGGCAATATGTTTAATCTTGCACAATAGCAATTCTGTGATTTTGTGGTTTGTATCCAAAAAACCTCTTTTTTGCTGTGCATCTAAAAAACAGAATACTGTTTCAAAAACATGATCCTATTTTTAACAGGAAGCATTTTCCTAGGGGCATGCCTTCCTTACCTCTGAACGTACTCATAGAGCATAATCCAAGAAAGTACAGCATCAAGAGGGACAATTTAACATATATTGGCATTAACAAGCTGACCAGGGAAGAAGTTGAATCACCATTCCTGGAGGTACTTAAAGTTCAGATGTGGCACTTAGGGACATAGTTTAGTGGTGGACTTGGTAGTGACGTGTTAACCTTTGGATTCAATGACCTTAAGGTCTCTTCCAACCTAAACAATTGCATGATTCAATGACTGCAATATATTTTAGCAGTCAAAACCAAGCAGAGCTAGAGCACTGTAACCACTATCTCATTGGATCATCAGTAAAAACCCTTCTGGATCTCACAGCTTCAAACGCGGATCACAGTTCAACAACTTCTGTCATACAACATTTACCAAACAGCTTGGGAACTTTAAATTTTTGAAAAATTCTCATTCAATACATAGGAAATATTTAGTGCCAATGAGTTAAAATTAAATCCAATGTCTCTTTAAGCTATGAAAATGTTATTGCCATACTCTTCTATTAATACACATGGATTTTTGGACCTGAGATGCACATCCTTAAAAGATTGTTACTTCTGAAAAACATGTTCTAACACTGTGACAATCTAGTCAGGCACAATGTGTAGGCATTTCGCATCAGCAATGTGAGCAATGTGACTACCAAAGGAACAAAGAGGTGTGTAGTGGCATACATCTTTGTCTCAGGAGCCATACATGTGACAAAAAATTGTAAAACAAAACAAAACAAAACATGCATGAGGGACTGCAAATGGGTAGAACATCTCCCAGATATGGAACAGCCGTGAAAGGTAGCTGGAAAAACAAACAATGGAAGCAGTGAAGAGCACAAAGGAGATTCGGTACAGGGACAAGTATAAAACTATCAAATAAGAAAGGAAGAATGGAGAATAAGGAAGACAAGTGTTTTAGTTCCAGTTTCTCTTTAAAAAGAGCTCTCAGGCCCAATGAACTCAGCTTTTGTGACTACAACACATCAGTGCAATGAACATGGCATCACGTTATGTACATTGTACATTGACAGCAAATTTAAGATAAAAGGCCTAACAGTGAAAGTCTAACAGTTTAATGTATGTAATGAATGCACAGTGAGAGAAATTAACAATGTGCTTGACCTAACCACTAGCACAGAGAGAGCTGTCAGTGCAGGAATTTCGTAAAAAATTGTTTTGAACTTTAAAACAGAATTGTACATAAAGTAAATTTACAGTGTGCAATGACAACAAATGCAGCCTTGCTTCCTAGAAATTTTGTTGTTGAAATCGAGACTAGTATATTATTTCTGAGTTGGTATTTTATTCTGCATTTCTTAAAAAGGTAAATTAATATCTTCCTTTTTCTGGGTATAGATTGATCTTCAAATTAATATTGCACTTAATATTTAAAAGTTTGTAAAATAATATATTATAAAAAATCTGAATCAAATACAGGCTAAATCACAATGTGCTGCTTGATGAATTTTCATTTAAATTAAAAGTAGTTTAATCCTAATACAAAAGCAAACTGTCATGGCACCAAATCCAAAAATAAATAGTAACCTAACTAGTTACTTGCATATGTCTACTGAAAGAATACATTGGGTGCATGTTAAGTAATTTACTACTTTTTCTTGTACAGCAAGATGAATCTCATTCAAATGGACGTCTGTGAAAGAGGACTATCATAAGAATCATGTAACCACCAGGAGACACTGTATTATTATTTTAAAAAAGTTAAGAAAGGTCAGTTTAAGCACTCTGATAATTTCTTTTTTGAACAAAATTTTGATAACCCTGGGAAAAAAAAGCCTAATTACTAAATGTAAATTACAATTAAAATGTTTTTGCAATGTAAATTGCAATTACAATGCATATTGTAAACTGATTTTCCTTCCACAAACTATGGATTTACAATATCATGGACCAAAGGTATAATTAATTAATTAATTAATTAATGTTATAATTAAGCCACAAATGGTTTGTAAACATGCCAAAGAAAAAACAAATCTTTATACTGATTAGTTTCCTTTGGGAAAAAATGCAATTAAATGACACAAGAAATTTTAGGAATCCTTTTTAATCTCTTTTAAGGGAATAGTAAATTCTTAGATATTTGGATTTGTAACACAGAAAACCAATATTAGGTCAGAGTTTCATGTTTTTGTGTAACAATAAAAATATTCTTTCCATGCTGGAAGCCATTTTGAATGGATGAGTGCTCACGTTTTAATAAAATTCCCAAAAAGGGATAAGAAATAGTTGCAGTTGTTCTCAGCTCTGGACTGGGCAGTGGTACTCAGCCTAACTCCACATGCAAATAGGGAGGCAGATGTACACCATAACTCTGCCCAAATGGATCTATTTTGAGATTATAAGGTCTAAAAATGTGAAGCAATTTTACAATACTTCAGGAGTTTAGACTACTCATTTACTTCAAACAGATTTGACACAAAAATTCTTATCCTTTTAGGCTTTTTGTGTAAAAGAATTATAATAAAGAGCAATATCAATTACAGCTCACAGAAATACTAATCAAAAACTACTCGTACAATGTCAGCAATTTCCATGGTTAAACTGATATGGGTTTTCTTAATCATCAGGGCTTGCCTCAGAAGCATGCACAGATCTGACTGGCCACACCCTAAATTGTGGCTTTCCCTTCTAAGTGTTCTTTAAGTCTCTTTCATGGAATCAGACTCTTGCATGGAATGGGCACCAGTTCATCACCTCACACATCACTAACAATATTGAGGTTTTGGTAATGACCATCATCTGTCTTAACTGATACTTGTATTATTTGGAAAGACAGGAAACATATATTTTTACATGTCTTAATTTTTGGTAAAGCATTTCCTAACTAGATAGAAAACAATCAATCCCTGTTTTCACTAGAATTTACAGCTTGGCATACCTAAGTCAGCATATACCAGTACTTTGTTAACTCTTCTGTGAACAGAAGAACATGGAAGGATAAGGAAACAGAGGTGCCCTGCATGCAAGCATTTGTGAAAGTCTATCTAAAGAACACCAGGATTTTTTTCCTTGGAACTGACCAGATGAACAGTTATTTAAAAGTTGAAAATAAAAAAACCTAACTAATGATGATCACATCTACTTGATTCAGACAAAATAATAAACCAGATGATAAAGTATTAACCTGGGAATTATATAAGTAACAACATTCATGCCATTTACAGAAAACAGATTCTGTTGAACTAACTCTATTTCTTTCATATTGCAAATTTGCTTGGAATCAGCCATTCATTTAAAAAGGGGAGGGAATGGGATTCTGCAGTCTGCCTTCCTGCCTAGCACCATCTATACTACTAGGCTGAAGTCCTATCTTCATGTTTCAGAAAAAAATGTTCCACATTTTTTTTAATGGACAAAAATGGAGAATTCTTGTAAGCTAGGATAACTTGCATTGGTGGTTGATTTCCGGGCAAGTTAAAATCCATGTATGGTATTTGTATTTGCTAACTTTCACCTTCTAGACTATGAGAGCTAAAATCCCAAGATAGCTGGTAAGATCTAATATTTTCACATTACCAAATTTCCACTCCACTGATGCCAGAACGAATATAAACCACACATGATGTGCACCTTTCTAGGATTCTCATGACTCTTCTCCTAACAGTTTAGACATCAAAACAGTGTGTTATACTAGTTTTAGTTATGCAAGTGCCAAAAGCAGAGGAAAAAACACATTCTCCACTCCACTCTACTCTGTTTTCTTTTTATACTTCCAAATATTCTGTTAGCTTTCTTGAACCTGAAATCATGATGCATTCTCATATTCAGCAGATGAGTCACACAAACCCTTATGTTTTAGAGATTTATTGTTTTTCAGGTAGAAATCTGAGAATCCTAGAATTGTTAAGGTTAGAAAAGACCTCTAAGATCATCGAGTCCAACCATTATCTCTTCATCTTATACATGCATCTACTGATATGCAACCATTATGGAACATAGCTTCATTTACTAACACTGTGTTTAGTAAAACATTTTGTCCCAGATATTGGACAGATGCAAATTAGGAGAGGGTGAGGTAGGATGAAAGTCCTGTGCTGAGATTTTTTTCCATGTCCACTAGAAATCATACAGTGTTTTCAGAACAAAGAAACAACAACCAAAACAAACAAACAAAGAACAAAACCCCCAAGAACAGCAACAAAAAAACCCCACAACTGAGAAGAAAAGGCATTTCTACTACTTTTGTCTGCAACGACAGGAAACCTGAAATTCTTTGAAGAAGAGATTATTTGGATCCATTTTCATGTTTTTTTCAGCTTGTTAATGACTTCCAAACTTCTGAATTTCTCATTGAGAAACACATTGTAGTCTAAAAAACACAGTGCAAGTAAGATGCACCCCCAGACCAGTCAGGATTAGGTTTCATTACTCACACAAGAGCAAGGGTGAGCTGGGAGGAGGATGCCCTGTTATATTCTTCTGCAAGGAGCAAATGATGCCCTTGGTGGAGATGCACTGCCAGGCCAGAAGGGTTTTTGTCTCATCAAGTGCAGCAGCTCACACTACCTAAGTATATTGTTTATATAATAGCAGTACAGCAAAACAAGAGTTGCCTCTCTCCTGGTTTGTCAGGTAAAATTTTACATTTTGGCCTCTAAGCATTCACGTAAGTACTTAAAAAATACTATTTTAACAGTCAAATGCTGCAAAAGTTTTCGGGAGAAGCTCTTGTGATATGAAAATTACCACAAACCTTTTTCCTCAGAATTCAGAGGAGGGTAAATAAAACAAAATCAGGGCAGGACCATGGGGTCAGCGAAAAGAAAAAATATAACTCAGGCTTGAGAAAGACTTAAAGTCTCAGTGTTTAGCGCTGCAATTATGGGACAGCTGGGTAGCATGTCAGACTAAACAAAATTAGTTTAAGCAATTAATTAAACCTTTGCCTCTAAACTGTATGTTTAAATTTGTCTTCTACACACAGAAAAAAAAAGCTTATACTTCATTCACTTGTCTAGGTTGCTACTGTAGACTGATCACCCCAACCATTCATCTCCTAAGACAACAGCTTGGTGAGTACAATTTCAGCTACCAGTGATGGCACCTGCTTTCTTCAGCCACTCATTCCCGCTGCTATTAGTCATTTCATTTATGCCAAAGGAAATCCTTGCTACACAGTAAAGTCTACTGCAAAACTCATCTTTGGAAAAACCTTCCATTTTTTTTTTTTAAGTGACTACAAATTAACTCATCCTAAATCCATAAGGAAAAATATAGTTCCCCATATTGAACAAAGGGGTGGAGCTGAACAGACAAAAGGACAAATTTTAATAGTGAGAATCAAAAGAAGGAAATAAGTTAACATGCCTTTAAAAAGTACATATTATTAACATTCTTCCACAAAGAACTATCAGTCATTAGAGTGGCTTTGCTTTTATTTTTCCTTCTTTGATTAAAAATTAGAATTTAGAATTTAATCACAGATAAAACTAGCCCATATATTTTATCAATACAATTTGTCCTCATGCATTCTGCTATGAAAATATTTGCTGCAATAGAAGACACCTGTCAGTTTATATTTAGCTTCACAGAGTTTGTAGTCTGTGGACAAATGTCACATGGCACATTTTAAAAGTCCTTACACATGTATAAACTATTCTGTGAAGTCAAGCACAGCTATTAATCTGTGTACATATGCAGAGTAATGAAAAAGTAAATATGTGGTAATGCTTAAAAGCTCACACTTTTGCCTTGCTTCTGAGAGTAATCCCAGGCTGAGGCCCTGTCCCTAGCTTACCAGATTTAAATCAGCATGTGCCCCCCTTACCTCATTACTCATTCAGACTGGGAGATGTGGATCATTAAGCTGGGTACTAATTTGCTCCTAAACTGTGCTCATTCATCATTAGTTGGCAGTGAGAGGTTGACCAAGTCAGTAGAGGAATACTTTGGTGACCCTCCCATGGATTGTATATTTTCTGCATGAGCTAGTTTATAAATTCTCAAGAAGTTATTTTACCAGTTTTAGTAGTCATTTTGTTAAGCAAGATGACTTCTGTGGCTGGGTTAGTCATAGAGGTATCTCTGTCATACTCGTAATTTATCTTCTGTACTCTGGATATATATGTTTGCTATTACCTCCTGCACTGTGCAAAAAAGGCTATTTGTGTACTGTTCTTTATAAAAAGACATCTCTGATGGACTGTTATGATAAATCACAACAGAATCTGGTATTGCAAAGAATGATGTATCTTCACTGGGGCAATACAGTGTCAGTAAGATCATTTTGCAGTAACTTGTGCCTCAGATTATTTTTCACAATGAAGATATTCTCAGTAATCTTTTGGTGGATGAAGAACTACCAATGTCCATAGTATGAATTATCACCATCATGTCTTGTGCCAGCAAAGCTTTAATAAATCTTCAATTGATTTAAAATATTTTTTTATAAAAAGGTATAGGCATGAAAGGATCACAACAGATTGGGAATTAAGCACATTTGCAAGGCATAAGATGCTCAACATTCTAGTTAAGGAAACTTCTAAATTGGAAATTTTACAGAGACTATATTTTGTCTTCTCATAGACTTCTGGGGGTTTTGCCATCTTGTAATAATTTGTAAAAATATAAGCATAAGTTAGAGACAGCAGCAACACAAGAAATCTCTAATTTTATCCACAAAGCAAAATTATTTTGCTAGAAGAAGACACATCAGATGCTTATCACCTTAATATTGCTGTATTTTTCTGTTTAATAAATAAACCAAACCGTATCTTTTGTAGGCTTTTCCCCTGTGGTATGGAACTAGAACTGTTCTCCCTAAGAAAGAAGAACATGCACATTTAGAAATGTATACTGAAATTTACTAAGTCACTGAATTACCTGGTTTTTCAGAGGGAAGTGAAATATTGTTTTTTCCAGGATCCAGAATGACTGCCAACCCTGCAGAGACAGATGGGAGGATGCTGGTACTGAGATCTACGCGAGTCAAACTCTCAGGTTCTTTTTTCAAGGCTTTTAGAACCCCTCCAGCACAGATATCTTCTGTCCTCTCCTTGTTCTGACTGTTTTTCTGTGGACTCTGAACAATATGAACGATGCTCTGCTGGGCCAGGTCACAGTTCTGCAACACAAAACCAAAATTGCAATAAATAATTAATTGTGACATAATGGACAAAATCCCTCAATCTCCAATTTGTTATTTGTTAAATGGTCTCCAAACCATTTTGGAGAGAATTTCAGTGTGCAGTAATGGAGTTTAAAGCAAAGTGACAAGTGTAAATTGCTGGAATTAGGACAACTTGCATTGCCAAAAGGGTCACAACACTTACAAGTGCTAAACATTTAACAAAGAAATAGTGGACCAGAGCCAACAGCTCTAAATAAGTCAGGTTTATTGGCACTAAGTAAAAAATCTCCAGGGGATGCATTACTAAATCAAGCACTAAGAATATTCAACACTTAAGAGGCACTTGCACAGATAATGCTGAAAAATACTCATGTAGCTATTTAGGGTCAAACTTGATGTTCACAGAGAGTTCATGAACATGCTACTCAAAAATATTTTTATAATTAGAAACAGGAAAGATGATGCTGCTGATGAAGAGTGATACTTATTTCTTCTCTGTAACATAATTTTCAGTGTAAATCTGGTTTTAGATGTAGACCCAGTATGAGTTTCCCATTGTTTCCAAAATGACATTTAACTGTTGATTTTAGGTTTAGAGAAAGTCTGTGGAAGATCTCACGGTTGTTGTGGTCTTTCATGATAAAACAAAAGAACTGCTAGCCATTTTAGCCCAAAATGAGAACATTTTATGGTCTCACATATACAGAAGCTTCTCCTCCTTTTCAGTCCTCATCAGAGGCGATTCTTAAACCATCTTTCCAGATCTTGTGTCTTAGAAAATCGCAGGGTAAATAAGCATCTAATTAAAGGTTCATACAAGATAAATCAGGATGTCATTCAAAACTTGTTCAGCATTTTCACAATACAGAACAGAAAAGCAAAACATGATGTCAGAACTAGAAATTACAGAGATTTTAGAAGATCTATCATTAATGAAGGTCTTTAAAGAAAGACTTGTATTGATCTTTCCACAACACACCTTGCAAGAAAAATTGTTATTTATTTGGTGATACCTCCTGCAGACCCACACCCAATTCTCCAGTGTCATGAATGAACATATACATCAGCCTACACAGAAAGTAGGTAGTCTGTCAAAAATTTAATTTTCTAGTTCTCTGCAGCATCATTAGGTTGGCCATCTTTGCTGTGAAATGTCAAGACAGGCTGTTGAATCCATTTGGGAAAAACAGAAAGAGTTCTAAAGAATTTATCTCTGTATCTACAGAACATTTAAAAATTATAATTTGTATATGCAACTACTACACACATTTTAATTGCAAAAGATTCCTTTACAGATATTTTAGTGGTCTTTACACCCTCTTTCTCCCATGCCCTCATTCTACCACTTCTATTCTGCCCTCTTTTCCGTTGAGTGGTTTTCCTTCATTCTCTTACATTATATCTCAATACTTCTCTGTCCACACTTTCTTTCTTATGCAATGCAATTTAAAGGACAACAATCTGGCTTTTGTTTTGTTTTAATTGCATTTTTAATAACACACTCTTTCCTCAGTGAAGCAGTAATCAGCCAGCAGAGATTTGTCAGAACAAGGACACTGCAGTCTTAATATTCAATCAAAGGAATTATTAGATTTCAACTTTAGAACATTATGTTGACATTAAAGATCTCTTTTTTTTTTTTTTTTTTGGTACAACTTGTTGCCCATTGCATTTTTAACAAGATCCATTTAAACAGCTCAATAATTTCATTCATTAACACAATATAAAAAACATCTCGGTCACTCTAAAACTTCTCCCACTAAGGATACTGCGCAACACTAAAGAATTTAATAATCTAAAAGAAATTAATAATGAAATTAATAACTAGGAAAACGAGGAGCTCAAAAGTGATTTGCTCAGTTATGGTGAGAGTTTAAAAAGAGAAATAGGTATGTATATAAAAACTCCCAACCTTGGAAACCCCTACTAAACTGCCAATCAGTCATACACTCTTAATTATCACCTCCTCTGGCAGTTTTATTTGCTGAAGCAGACCCTGTTCTACCTTTAATTTTTTCTCAATATTTACTGTCCTTCTCAGTTGTTTGTTTATTTTTTAAAGCTTACATCAGTTCCTGATTCAGCTCACTGCCTGATGCTGTGCTACAACCACACTGAGGGGATAGTGCACATCAGAGAATAAAAAGGACAGAAAGAGCTACTTAAACAAAACAAAAATCTCCCACAGTTCCACCACAAACTTTCTCAGCCATTCTTGTGTGATCTTGGCTGCTGTACATGTTTATGTGCCCAGGTATGTTAATTGATCTTTTAAAAGCACAGGTCCTTTTCAGGTTCTTTTTGCAAGCTGGAGGCTCCGTGCTTAGCTTAGAAACAACGGAAGGGCTGACAAAAAAGAACTCCATCTTACCTACTATTATCTCTTCACCAATATCAAGATCTACATACTTCAGAAAAATATGTAAAATTTGCACTTTAGGCAATCCTACAGATTGCCTCAGCTGGTTAGAGCACGGTGCTAATAATGCCAATGTTGTAGGTCTGATCCCTGCATGGGCCATTCACTTCAAAGTTTGACTCAATGATCCTTGTGGGTCTCCTCCAACTCAGAATATTCTGTATATGACCACTGCCATAGTGTTTTTAGGTATTTCCCTTAATAAAATTTTAAAAGGACAAGTGAACATGTTGTATCTTAGCTTTCTTCCACCTCTTTATCTAAAACAAAAACATGCTTTAACAGATTGAACATCACTATTGATGATGACAGTGTAGATAATAGTCTCAGGAAAGCTTAATTAGCAGATCTCAGGATAACTTTCAAAGAGAGCAGGTAGGAGAAAGAAAAAAAATCCTCTGATTTTTACCCTGTGTAGATTTCATATGGAAGTCACTGTGCAAAAACATGGAATCCCCCAACGCATCAGTTTTGTAATGTTTTTCTGAGTACATTTGAATTGAATTTGGCTTGTGTTTAAAGAAGGGAAATAATCCTCAACCTTTGTAAGAAAAGTGATAAAACAGTACAAGAAGAAAATAAAAAAGAGTTATGATCATATGTTGATTGTGGAGAGATCTGGATGGGAATATACCAAGCATTTCCCAGAATATGGGTGATTAATGCTCTATAGCAGATTACATTTCCTGGACAATAGATGGGCTAAGTCTGCAGCTTTTTCTTTGAGTAAAGAGGTAGAATTCTAACTATTTCTGTGAGAGTTTAGGTTGTGCCTTAGGTTACTGCTGTAAGATACAATTGTTTATGTCAATGTCACTTTTGTTTCCTTCATGTATTTGTTTTACGCCTCAGGAAACATTCTTTTGAGTATATCTATTATTAATGATTCTAGAGATATTGTCTTGTCTTACCTGTTGATTCAAATTAATTCTTGTGTGCCATATTCCAAGGGGAAATACTGCTAGTGTATAAAAAAGTAGATTGTGAAGTATCTTCTTTCACTAGAGCAAAGGGAACTGAGAAGATCCAAAAATTATGAAACTCAGTAATAAGGACTGGCTCTTTAGAGAAAATGGGTTTTGGCCAACTTGGGAAAATGAATTCATAGCAGAGAAAATGAAAATTAAAACTGTTATTCATTCAAGCCTTTTATCTAGTTTTTTGGGTTTTTTTCTTTTTTTTTTTTCTGAATTCTCAAGTTGTATTTCACAGGGCTCAGTCAGCACATCCTGAATGAACAATACAATATCCTTTGGTGCTGAGAGATGTGGGCCAACTAGAAGGTCAGCTGGGAAGATTGAAATAAATTATGAATGGGGAAAAATGACTGTGCTTGAGTTACTCTGAAATCCCCTTGTTAGGCTCTGGGGAGACCTCACTGCAGTCTTTTGGTACTTGAAGGAGACTTTGGGAAAAAAAAAAAAA
>VYXF01006061.1:1087385-1107078 GCA_013397295.1 Polioptila caerulea | reverse complement strand
AAAAAAAAAAAGAGGGACCTTTTACATGGACAGATAGTGACAGGCCAATGGGGGACACTTTTAAACAGAAAGATTAGATGCCAGGAAGAAATTCTTCACTGAAAGGGTGGTGAGGCACTGGGACAGGCTTCCCAGAGAAGCTGTGGATGTCCCATCCCTGGAAGCGTTCAAGGCCAGACTGGCTGGGGCCACCTGATCTAGTGGGTGGCATCCCTATCCACAGTGAGGTGGTGGGAACTAGATAATCTTTATTGTCCCTCCCAACCCAAACCACCATTCTGTGGTTCTGACAGATTTCTGTTTCATATCTTCTTCACAATATATTTTGTTAGTAATACCAATATTGAAATGAGTTTTCTCAATCTAGCAAATGTAAAGCCCACCAGAGAAGTCATATTTTCTGAAATGCAATACACTTTATTTTGAAAGGTTTTATTTAAAGAAACATTAGAGCAGAAATTAGCTTGAATCTGAAGTTTTGTATGTGAATAAAAAAAATCTTGTGGTGTTTTGTCTTGAAAAGGAATTAGATAAATTTACATTTCCTGATAAACTTGACTTTGGAGTTTTAAGGTGTTGACATCTTTTCTTACTTCATATCAATCACAAAGAGAAAGAGAAATTCTTAACACTCCAACTTTTATGTTACCTGGAGATTCACATCTTTACCCATGAATCCTTGGTGCCTGCTGTGGATACAATAACACTGAAATTGTCACTGGAATTGCTGCCTATTTATATCAAGCAGATAAAAGACTGCCTGATGCCATTCGCTAAGAGATTCACATAATGCTAATGCTCAAGAAAAGGTATTTTCTGGGAATGGTCAACAAAACCCCAAAAGTTTGCTTTCCAGTTTTGTTTTGGTTGGGTTTTTTTGTTTTTTTTTTCTTTCCTTAAAAATAGCAGAGCATGTTTCTTCAAACCAATAGAACCCTTTGTAAAAGTGTAGACGACACTCTGATTTTATTGGGAAATATTTTTTCAAGGATAATGTAGAGAGACATTAAAGATGACCTACTAAACAGACAAATAAGCATATGAAGTTCCCAGAAGAGAGAGAAAAAAAAGCTCAGCAAGCCTTATTCATCTGTTGCTCTAACCCTTTCACAAGGACAGAGACCAGGTCTCAAAAGCAGCAGAAACAGAAAGGAAATCAATTGGAAGAGGAACACCATTTCATCCCCTGATCACAGTGAATGCAAAAGAGCAAGAAGAAGATGGCAACACCATGATAATACCCTTCATTACATAGGAAGCTAAAGCTGGTATATTAATGAATTTGAAAGTAGAGATTACCTAAAATAAAAGATACAGATATAGCAATAATATTCCATTGAGCCATGTCAGTTTAGGGAATCAGAAGAAAGATTTGCAAGAAGACTTAACATCTTCTATTTGATCAGCTAATATAGAAAGAAAAATCAGCCTCTGGGCTCAGGGAACCTAATGCAGGTCATAGCAAGGGGAAACCTGAAGGGAAAATTAAGCACTGATAAAATAATGAAGCAAATCAGCACTCTGATCTGATATCACCTTCTATTTGTGTGAATTCTGACTGCTCAGTGGCAGTGAACTAAATATTGCTCCACATGTGGCAAGGGAAAAAAGCCAGTGCACCACCAGGCCTAAATTACATGGACCACTTAGCAGCTAAATTCCAGCAATCAGAAACTACTTGCTCTTTTATGATGCTATGGAATACATCTATATTTGATTTCAGATCACCTTTTCAACATTTTCAGAGTCATACATTACTGTTCTAGTTTAGCATTCAAAATATTGTGGGTGCTAAGCAACACCTAGAAGTAGAAGGAAAGCCAGATGTATTATTGAAAGCACCACACATTCAAATAAATGGGATGAAATGGCAGAAAACCTTTCACTTAGCAGTAGAGTTAACTCAGACATATTCAAATTTAGATTCTATTATTTTTTATCAAAGAGAACAGTTGATGTTGAACAAGAGGAAATAAGTACATACTGTGGGGTTTACTACAGTCCTTCAGCCAATGGTCCCTCAGTGTAGCAAGAAGCCCTGACTAGCATTCAGAAAAATAAAATCCCTTGATTTACAGTCAAAGACAATAGTTCATCTATTACAAAGGTTCTGCTCTGAATGATAGTCTTTAAAGAGAAGAAAAAGACTTAGGATTTTATACTGACTAGTCCCTTAATGAATTAATAATTTGCTGGAAATGGAAATGTATTCAACTAAGTCAGAATTCCCCCCTCTTCCTTCACCTACAAATCACTGTATGCTTCATTTCCATCTTTTTCACATTATAACACAAAAATTTAATGCTAATTTCTAGCTCAGTGGAGAGAATGCAGAGTTAATGCTCAGTTAGGAATGTTGCAGGGTTATTACTTTTTGTACACAATCTAAGACCTTAGCAATGCTATATACATATTTCTAAATGGCATTACTAATAAAACGACCCCATTAATATGATAACTTTTCTTGAACGTAGATCTTTTAGCACGAATTCTCAAAAGATATATTAACCCTTATAACAAATAAAAAATGTTTTATAGGCAGCACATGAGACAGTTTGCAACACTAAAATACCTGCTTAGATTATTGTTATTCCCTTCAAAACTCTGCATAATGAACTGCAAAAGACACAGAAGGCAGGCAAACTTTCTGATATTATGTTTACAAAGCTATTAGTATCTCCACAGTGACATTAAGAACATATCATGAGATATAAAATGGAAGAGGAATAGTCAAATGAACACTAAATTCACATAAAACTTTCCTCAGTAAATGAACAACTTTTCCCTTGTAATTTCATATACTGTGCACAAAAAAACCTATAAACCTGTCATTTCTTATAATGCCTGTATAGAAAGCAACAGGACAATGAGAAGCTTATAATTCTACATTAAAAATTAATACAGTTAAATTCTCATGACCATTTGCTTTCCTCCTAAACACAGTTGAGTGCACCTCATTATTATTCCATCTTCCACACTGAACTACCTGATAGAATTTATACTCTCTAAACATGTTGTCTCCAGCTGTAAACATAAAAAAAGAAAGCTTATTATTTACCAGGTGTGGATTGTATTTTCCATGGCTCTAATTTCTTATCAAGCCACACTGAAACAGAACAAGTAACAAGTATATTCTGCAAAATGCTTGAATGAATTATATCTGGGCACATTTTGGTCTAGGTTAGACAGCAATAAAAGGTACTGTGTTCAGAAAAGGTCTCATAAGCAAGGTCTGTTCACAGTCTGCAGAGTGCAGCATGGCCTCAGGACTGTGGACTATATGTTATTTGACTAACATAAGATCTAATTTTTATTTCCTCTTCCCCTTAAATTCTTCTTTGAGAAGATTTATCTCAGCAAGGCAGACACTGCCAATCTGCTTACACTTCTGTGTCTTCACTTAATGCATACATTAAGTATTAGTGAGTATGTGAGGAACAGGCATAAACGTGGCCTCAGACTGACACCTAATAAGTGTCAGGACATTACTGAGACATAAATTCTATTTGAAAAACTGGAGAGTCATTTACTGTGCAGAACTCTGAAAATATTTTAAAGACTTCAATAGTCTCTCATGCTGATGGGGCACTACGGTGGCAGCTAGAGAGCTGCTGAAAATAATTTGGAAAATTCCCTTCTCCAAAGATCTCTGAAAGAATTCCTATATGTTGTAAATACTCCACTGTAGAATGCAAATTTTTCCTGTGAATTTATTATCTAGTGCATCAAAAGTTTAATAGCTATAAATATTTATTTCAATTACTTCAACTAGTCATTCACAGATGCCTTTTTCATGCTTTATGGCCAGCACCTGCTATACATCCCAACCAAGGAACACTTTGGTCTTCTACTTGTCCCAGTTCATGCATCCATATATCATTTTGAGCAGCTGCCATGAGAACAGCTGTAAATAAAGCCTTGTGAGCCCCCTATGTGGCCCTACTTGGTAACATCCTAACTTCTTAGTATAAACATGGACAAGAAACCAAATATTTTCTAGAGCTTTCCCTGACTTTACCTGAAGACTTGCTTTTAAACTAGCAGTTTCTGTGACAGGTGAAAATGGTCTTAGATCTGATTTTTGGGCTATGCCTACCAAAATATGCCAGCAGGATAATGCTGGAAAATCTATGCAGTACAATACTGTGCAGCACAGCTACATACCCAGCTGGACTTTACTTTAGGGCTGGTTTGCCAGACACACAGCTATGTTGCAAGAGACAGTTTATAGATTTACAGTTTACAGTTTGTAGATTCTTCCCAATCCCTAATGGGGGATCCATGCCATATCAGAAAACACTCTTACAATAAGTTAATCCCTGTGTCCTGTACATATGGGCATAGTTTGTCATCTCATTTATTCTCAGCCCTTATGAAATCATGCCTAATTTTAAAAGGGACAACACTCATGTTGTGGTTTGACCTGGCAAGTAGCTAAAAATCCCACAGCCACTCCCTCAATTCTCTGCACTCATCCTACCCCTCAATGGGATGAGGAGGGGGGCGATTGTGAAAAAAATAAAACTTGTGAGTTGAGATGAAGGTCATTTACTAGGACAGAAAAGAAAGGGGAGAAAACCCAATAATTATAAATCAAGCGACACACAACACAAATGCTTACCAACCACCAATGGATGCAGCTCAGCTCCTGAGCAGCAGCCCTTGGCCAGCCTTTCCCCTTGTTTATACACTGATGGATAGAGGAGGCCATAAAGTGTGGAATGTCCCTTTGGTCAGCTGGGGTCAGCCTTTGTGGCCATGTGTGTCTCCTCTCCACTACTCCTGCCCCCACAGCCTGCTCACTGCAGGGGTGGGGTAAGGAGCTTTTTGGAAAGCCCTTGACTCTGTGTAAACACTGCCTAGCAAGAACTAAAATGTCAGCGTGTTAGCAGCATTATTCTCATCCAAAATCCAAAGTACAGCACTGTACCAGCCACTGGGAAGAAAATTAACTCTATCCCAGCCAAAATCATAATTACACACTAATACAAACAAGGTGTATGCTATGAAGATATAATAGAAACAATTAAAATTTGATATTCAAATGAAAAGATTCTTTTTATATCTCTAAGTAATGTGTGATTTTTCAAAACATCTAGCATAAATGGAAAATATGACAATAAATGAACCCTGATCGATTCTGCTAAATAGCCAACATAAATATTAAACACAGCATTATAAAAGGGAGGTGAGAACACCTTGTTGAGTCACAGATGGAAGATATTTTTGAACACCCCGACAGGAGAATTATGACCCATTAAAAGGATTTTTTAAAAAACTGCTTTAGACTGTATTTTTTACCCATCCCTGGGAAAAAAAAGTTCAATTTTCCTGTGAGGTAATTAAATTCTAATACAGAAATCTTCAATGATACAGCATCAAGCTATGATAGAGAGGTTCAATATTCAGATTTAATTAGAAAAAACATAGACAACAAACAGGTTCCTGAAAATTATTTTGAAGATTTTAGTATCATGGCATTCTCCTACATATATTCAATTTATAACATGTCATATGCGTTTCATGGGCATTTCATATGTAAGTCCAAACTCTTTGCTAAAAAATCTGGACTATTAAGACCTTTCCCTGTGGATGGAGAAATTGTGTAACTTTGATTCAGATCGAGATATGGATTATGAAAACACATGCAGGAAGAATGTCTATGAGCATTCATGGAGAAAGAAAAAGTGCTGTAAAAGTGCCATGATTTCATGTATTCTAAGTTTTATGGAGATGGAGATTTCTCCAAGTCTGTCAGGCTTGTCTGAGTAAACAAGCAAGCAAGCAACCTTATTTGCACTACCAAGCACTGCAGAGCAAAAGAAGTAGCTCTCCACAGCAAAATGGTTTGTGTCAAGGACCTGACATACACACTATAAAGTTTGAGGATGCTTGGGGATGTTTTGAGTTTAGTCTATCTCTAGTCTTGGCTCTCATTTGCAACTTTAATAGGTAAAGTTCTGAAATTCATCTCCCTGTTTAGTTTCAATCAAAAGGCATCTACTTGTTTTGCTCTGAGGATGCTCCACGATGCAAGCCAAAACATGGTAAATGGGGACGATCAGAAGAGCTACTTCAAAAGCTGACTCCTATTCCAAACTAAGACATAGTCCAGACACACATTCATTTTCTGATTCTGAGCTCTCATCAAGGGCAAGAGCAGACACATTTCAGATTCTCTGATGGGAGTGTATTACTGCTGATTAAAGGTAATAGATTTATTAAAACAGCCACAACTGCTATCTAGTTGCATACTTTTGTGCAGTGATTTGCTGGAAGCTACATTTACCTGCATTTACAGAGAGTAAAGGAAATAGAGTACCATAAAATGACTAAATGAAGAACAGCAACTGTATGCTGTCCTCTCTTCAAAACTAAACAACTTCTGTTTAAAAGATCAGTCAAAATTTTTTTCCTACAGCATGGAGATTCAACAGTTTACAACTGTTAACTTTCTACTGATGTATCAGGTAAAACCACCACAGTGATTTCCCCAGAGAATCAGATCTGGTTTGCTTGGCTAGCTCCACTAAAAATCAATTTAAAAAATCTATTATTTTAAAAACTAATGTCTCGTTAACAGTTGTGCTAAGAAAGCATCCTGTGAACTTTGCTTAGCAATGGGAATTAAACTTTGTAAGCCTGGACTTGTAAATCATCTCTGTCTTAGAGATGCACAAGCTGTACAGTACAGACACATGTTAAAGCCAGAAAACAGGTTACTGAGCCTTACAATAAAGGGAAGAAAAAAATCCAAGCCAAGGCCAATGACTGTCCCAGTTCAATACGAGAAAGCAGACTGCCAGCACAGCTTCTAGCTCTTTGTGACAGGGTTTGTCATGTCACACAGCATCATCGTCCCCTTAGCACACTTTTTATCAAACAGGATGCATACTCCAATGGGCAAGATGCAGCCCTTACCCTCAGAGCACCTCTTGGCGTCAATTATGGTTTCATGGTGTGAGAACATTTTCTGACTTCAGACAAGGACCAGCTTTAAGTCCTGGAATTCTCACTTTATTGAGAAGCAAAAGGTGATGCTCCTCTTACTACTGCAAGGATCAACATTCAACTTGTAGTACGGATGCTACAAATTCATCTTCGTAAAACTCTTTGATCTTGTCCAGCCTCAACTTAGGTCCCTCTCAAAAAGGGACTGAGAACATTCATGCCAATGACAAAACACAGTCACATTTCCTTTTTTTTTTAGTTTTCTTTTGTTTTCATCCTTATTGCCTTGAATGAGAAAAGCTATGAAATCAATTCAATGACAACATGTGTATCTTTAGAGGAACACAGTTTAGAGTGATCTGGAGCTTATATTTGCTTGTTTTTATCAGTGTCCACTTGAATGACGTTAAACTTGGCTGGCTGCAATTAACAGGATAGAAAGGTGAAACCCTTACCAGTATAGCATAAATTATCCTTACTTCAAATAAGCTGCCACTAGAATTGAAAGCACAAAAGATGCAGGGGAAACAGTGATGGGCTGGTCTGAGTGGATATGGAGAACTGGGAACTTCCCTGTTTTTTTAAAATTCCTTTACTACCAAGTGAAGAAATTTTCCTTATCCAAGGCTGGTATATTTACGTAAGTTAAAAACAAAGGAAAGCAGCTAGGAATGTGCAAATTTAAATACATTATTTCTTTTTCTACCTCTAAAATGTTTAGAAATCTCTATTTTTCTTAATTTAAGTAGGGGACTCAAACTGATTTTACTTGAGTTCTAGTCACTGTTCTTCAAAGAATCCAGGCCTTTCATGCCTTTATGTAAATTTCAACCAGCAAGAATTCCTTTACTTTTACTTCTTTCATTTGTCCTGTGACTGAGAAGGGGAGGGAGAAACAAATTGGGCAAAAGTTTGCAATGTTATCTCCAAATAATTAGGATTCATGCTCAGGCTTTGGATGCTGGCTGGCTGTCACAAGGCACTGCCAGTTCAATATTGTTTTCTAGATATGGAGGGATGGGACTTTCACACAAAACAAACAGGATGAGAGATTCCTCTGCTGGGCTAAGGCTTCATCTCTTCAGATTTTAGCACTATTTTAGTTGCTTCTGGAGATGCAGCACCCAAGCTGTGTATTCAAGCTGCAGCAAGCTGCACACACACCCAGGAATGCGGGCTGCCTCAGGGCACTCATTGTTGCTATCACCTTTTAAGGTACAGCCACAAGGCACTCATAAAAATTGAGGAATTTTGCACCATAAAGCTTCATGAATAAACCCAAAAGTCCTGAAAAATCATACAGGTTCTACTGCAGGAGTTTAGGCTTCTTAAAGATGAGAATGCTACCCTGGTATTTCTGTGCTGTCATTTTCTGAAAGCAATGATAAATGACAAATTCCCATTTAACCAGGGGACAAAAAGAAACAAACTAAGAAGTTATCAAAAGGTATATTTCCCAAATCACTTAAAAATTTTTAATGCTTAAAAAAATGTCATTTGGTGTTTGTGTTAATCATAACACATCAGTATTTCAGGAGCTGTGGTGCCACAGAAGACCCTGAGCAACCCTCTGCCCACCTCTGGCACCCAGGATGTGTGCAGAACAAAAATGCACAGAAAGCAGACTCAGCTTGGCTTACCAATGCGCCACTTATGCAGGCAGTATTGATACACCCACTAAGACAAAATGATGCAATTCACTACTAAAAGCTGTCTTGTCATTATTAAGGGAAAAAGAAAAAGCTAATTTTAGTCTGTACTCCACAAGCCGCACAAATCACTGAGTGATAAAGATGAAAACATAGTTATACATATTTAAGTTACACTTGAAGGTTTCTCTAAATGAACATATGTAAATGCTTGAAGCCCAGGGGCAGCTCTTTCTTTAACTCAGGACATTTACTTAGTTTTCCAAGCTAATATTTAATCTAGTATTCAGTAAAACATCATTAATTACTTTCATAATTTCCTAACATCCTGTGAGATGTCTTTTCTCTCTGAGCTGCAAAACAGAATCTTCAAATGCCTTCCTCAATGAAGAGCGACAATTTTCACTCTACCGTCTTTTAACTGTAAGAAAAGATAATTTTTAGTTTTCATCTTATTGCTTAATGGTGATCTCTGTAGTTTTAAAGAACACTAAATATTATATTTCGGTACAAAGAATTTTGGGGCAGCAAGGAATAGGAGGATTACAATACAGAGGTCAGTTAAAGAACTGGTGTGGTTTGGAAGAGTAATTAGATAAAAAGGATACCAAAAAATAAAATAAAATGTCTCAAAGGGGTCTCCATCTCACCCACCATCAGTTACTTTAAGGGAATTTATAATAAACCGCAGAAGATGGTTACAGTAAAATCTTATACCTAAATTTAGTGTTAGCATCCATTAATTTCCTAGTCTTTCTAGATTTTTTTTTTTATTATTTGTACATAGATACACAGTTTTAGAACACAAATGGAAAAATTCTAGGAAATCCACCGCCTTAACCCCAATGGGGCTGCCAACACAGGAGCTGTGGCATTTGTGCTCAAACTACATACGATAAGCACTCATACTAACTCCCACTACATCACACACTTAAAACAGATGAATGACAATTTCTAATATCTAGTCACTTTATAGCTGTTATTTTAGATATGCTTATTATGTCATCCACTGATTTTCTCTCTCACATCAACAGTTCAAGCATTTTCTTTTCTTCTAGAAGTTTTCTCTGGTACTAGCAATTGTATATGACTCAATCCTTTCCACAGCTGCTCTTCTGATCTGACCTCCAGCATTTGATTATTGTAGCAGCCCTACAATGTGCCAGGAGAAATAAAAAGGGGAAAAAAACCCTGCTAAGAAGTGCAGCAGCATCTGCACAGGTAGTGTCTAGACTGAACTGTAATACAGTGTGGTGCAGTTTTAATGGATAATGCTCCTCTGCTTCATGGAACCCTTTTCTTCCCCTGCTCTTTCATTTTGTATTTATTTTCCTGTCTGTTTAAATTAGAGGTAAAATCAAGTCCCACAAGAAACAAGAATATTCTACAAGAATATTGCAGAATACCTGCATAAGTAATTTCTTTTATTGATTTAAATCCTTAAGGTCTATTTAATGGATTTAACAAAAAAACAAACAAACAAAAACCCCCCAAAAACCAACAAACCCCCCTGCCAAAAAAAACCCCAACTAAACAAACAAAAAAAACCCAATAGGGCAGACTGCCCGGGCAGCAGTCAACAGAACTNAAAAAACCCCAACTAAACAAACAAAAAAAACCCCAATAGGGCAGACTGCCCTGGCAGCAGTCAACATAACACAAATCCATAGAAGAGGATTGATCTTACTGAGTTTATCTCTAATATGGTTTACAAATACTAACCCTTAGTGTGTTAACTTAGGCCCTCCTTGCTCTGAAAAATATTTTTGTACCTACTTGCATACCAGATGGGCACCCAAGTATTTTCTAAAAGATGACAGAAAAATTCATTATATAAAGCTGAGAAGAGGCAAACTAATATCAAACACAGAAAAGGAAGTAATGAATTTGCCTGAACCAGTCTCTTTTTTCATGACCTCATCATGCTGAAGCTGCCTATCTATTTCAGAACAAGTGATAAATATTAAAATGAATTTTTTTTGCATGTCTTATCAAAAGCCTCCAATATCAATTGTTTTCACAAATGTTTTCTCCTGCAAGCAGTGAATGCCTCTTCATCAATCTTTTATCAAAAGCAATCTTGTTCTGATTTCAGTCTTATCAGAAGAAGTTTTCTCTCTCTCCTTTGTTTTGTTTTTTTTTGTTTTTTTTTTCCTTTCTTGGCAGAAGGTACATGAATATCATTTTACACATGACTGTGGTTGCATCTCTATCAATCAGGAAATAAAAAGTGTGAAGGATATATCATGACCCTGCAGAGCTCCAAACTGTAGAAACATTTGTGCCTGATAGTGACAAAGTAGGAAATAAAGTGTGCATGTCTACATGAATGCACAAATATTCCTTCTTATAGGGAATTCTTGCATTTCCAAATATTTCTAAACAGAGAAAAGGTCTGCAGGGGGGATCTGTGCAGGGAGGGCCACAACCTGCCACATGCCCATCAGAGCTGAGCCCAGACACCTTTGGACTGGGTGACAAAACACATGGAGTGCCCAAACTGCAGGCAGGCAGGGGAGCCCTGCTCAGGACAGGGTGAAGGAGACGCACGCAGAGGGCTGGAGGCTGTGGCTGAGGGATGAGATGGAGATGTGCTGCTCAACTTGGAGGCAGCACAGCCAGAGGCAGGCTCTGCTTTGAAGAATGTCCCCGTGCCAAAAGGGGTTACTTGTAGGGAACTTCAGCCCACAGGGCCAAGCTGAGCCAAGGTGGGGAGAGTCCTGAGGGACTGCAGCCCTTGGGCACCCCTCACTGAAGGACTGAAACTCACAGGTGAACCTTGTCAGGCAGGGACATAAAGAACAAAGGAAAACCAGAAGGGAGTGTCAGACAGAAACCATTATGCACTTTACTCCAATAATATGTCACCTGTGCTGCCCATTACCTCACCAACGAGACTGTGAGGGACAGATCACAGCCAGCAGTGAAAACAAGGGGACTTCAGATTAGGAAGAGGAAGACAAGGTATTTATTTCTGTTTTCTTTTTTGACTCAATACCAAACTCAGTGTTTAGAAGTTTTTGTTAATTGACAATAAATTAAATCTAGCAACATTCCAAGTCCATAATGTTTGACTTGCAAGACTTGCTTGATCTCCTTGAGCCCAAAATGCATTGAGAATTCTTCAGTCTGAAAGCTCATTTTAAATGCCACCTAGGACTGTGGGGCAATAAAACATTCTGAACAAGAATTTCTGAACATGTTTTTCTGCTGCTAAAGCTGGACAGCAACAAAGGTTTCAATATATCTGAACAAGATCCTCAGTTTGTACAAATAAATGTCATTCCAAAAGCCTCACAGCACACTGAGGCCAATGCGCAGTGACAGAGCTCCAGAACAGTGAGCTGCTGCAGCAACAAAACATTGAATATATACTGATTTCCAGAGGAGAGACAGAGGCTGTAAAATTCCCATTTTTGACTGCTCAGGGGAAAAAGAACTCAATAAACATAAATTAAACCACCTTAAGAGAAAAGGGAAAAAAGTTAAAAATGAAATTAACTTCATGGGCAAATGACTGGAACCTTGTGGTCCTCACACCAAGTGCTATGCATGTGTTTGCTTCATAAGTGTGCATCAGGTTGTTCCTGCCAGTCAGAGGAAGAATCTCGTCTTGAATATCCCAGACAGAGGAGAACAAAGGAGACAAAGCCTCAAAGCTTCAATTAGATAAATTCATAAATTAAATTTATAGCTGTAGGGGCAGCTAAGCTGCTCCAACCAGGTTCTCAGCTCCTGGGCTGCTAAGGAGAAGAGTTTCACGGCAGGAAAGTGTAAAGTTGAATCACAGGGGAATCAAACCCAGTGGCAGGATCACCACAGACCCCCAACCTGTCATGATGCCTTCTCACATGGGCAATATATGTGAGCACAGACAAAGACAGGCAGGAGGATTCAAGCATTAGGCACAAAAATTGCTGGGTTTTAGGGACATGCTTTGACTTGATCCTCCTCGGCACAAGTAGCAGAGTTGTAGTGTGCTGGGAAAATGCTGGAGACAAGCTGCTGATTTGTCAGTGCTGAGTTTAGGGGTAAAAGATTTGAGGGGAGGTATACAGTCATGAAGGGCATACAGAAGGTGATTGAAGAATAATTATTCACCTTTAAATACTAAGGAAGCATCTAATAAAAATGCCAGGTATAACATAACATAAAGGCTTTAATTTTTCATACCAAATTTTATATTTTATTTCTATGTAGCTGCCTTGTCTCAAGGTGCAGGGAGGTTGAGGGGGATGTGTTTGAGGATTAGAAAATCACCATCAGACAGTGAAGCAGTCTTTTATCTCTTAAAGCCAGCACTGTGTAAGGACTCTTTTCCCATTATGCTCTTTATATTTATCCCTAGTGTTTTGGTGTTTTTGTTTTTTAAACTATTTTTATATCTGACATGATGCCTACAGGACAGATTGGCAGATTTGGTAAAGACTTTCCTTCCTAAGGTCTTAGTAACACAAAGAATGGGAAATTCCTCTTTTTAGAAAACACTTAAGTATGACAAATGCAAACATTTAACATTTTCATCATATTCCTAATGAAAAGAGGCAAAATTTTGCTAACTGGAGGCTGGAGAGAAAGTACATATGATGCTTTCTCATCTGGAAGTTACCAGTAGCTATTAGGTTAAGGCTCAAGCTAAAGATTTCCAGCATTTACTCCTAAGGCAAATATCTCAAAATGTCTTTTTTCTTGATTTTCTCCTCTAACATGACCTCAATAGCAGATTTTGTAATGAATAATAAAGGTCCTGAAGATCTGAGCCACGAAAGTAAATATGCTAATCTTCTAAGAAACCAATAACTTTGTGTCATTATGAAGAGAAGAAGATTAGTCACTAAAACACTACTCCATTTTTCTGCTGACAGTAAGTAAAAGACAACGTATTTCATATTATATTTCACTTCAAATTACATTAGGAATTTAGAAGATGCATATTTATAATGATCCTTAAATTACCGCGAGATCCAAAATCACAATGCCTCGCTCTTAAGAAGATTTTAGTGTTTTAAACTAGAACTAAAAAGACAGTGCTTAATTTTATACAAAACAGACAGAATGGTAGAGCCCATGGATATTGTCTTGAGGTTTGTATACGAGAATTATCATGGTAAATATGCTTTGCAATATTGAAAGGCATGATAACTTCTTTTTCTAAGAAAGAAAATTTGCTATATTCCTGTAATTTCTGAATGTTAATATATGAATATGCAGAGGACAGTAATTGTACTCTGGTGAAGAACACTTGAGTAAATTTTTGTCATACTTTGTTTCAGCTCAATTTTTTCAAACAATCTTGAGGTACCAGCTTACAAATACATAGGAAGTCCTTAGAATATACACACAAATGTGCTTCATAAATACATGACATTAATATAATTTGCCATAATAATTACTGAACCTGGGGAGTAACTGAAAATGAAGATTCCCATTACCTGCTGTGAAAACTTAATAAACAAATTCCTATTAGACCTTAATTTACATTTGTTTTGGGAGGTTTTGTTGGGGTTTTTTTTCACAGGGATGAGGTAGAAAACATACAGAAGCATTTAATGAAAATGTCCTGCAAGCTGAGGGTTTTATTGTGGCAGTTCCTCAACATCAGTCATTACTTTGGTCTGGTTTACATTTTTCACAACATAATACTACACTTTAAGTATCTGCAGTCCTTTTTCTTTCCAGCAGAATTCTGTGTAAGGGCCAATGTTCTGGGGAAAATCTCAGTTTAAAGAATTCAGATCCTTGTAAGAATGAGACTAAAGAAAAATGCAATGCTTTTACCTCATTAGAAATATGTCTGATGATAATGAACTTGGTGGTGATGGTACGAAAGTCCAGTAACTGGAACAGGATATTGGACTATGAAGGTGAGAAAAGGGCTCAGAGCTTAATGATACATGAAGTTCAATAAACAAGTTGTCAGACAAGGACAACGGGAGTTGAAGAACAAGCCTGGGCAAATGGCCACAGGGACAGATTCCACAAGTAGACAGGGACTAGATACCAAATGAGAGAAAAAGGAGAACATGCCAAAGTCAGACTGAAAAAGAAATGTGAGAAATAGACACGATCAAAGAAAACAAAATAGTCAAAGGCCACAAGAGCACATTTCTTTCTTTAAACCACAACGGAACCTGGAAGCTACAATCTCTGTTAGAAAATATAAATGAAACTAGATGGCAAAGTTCTTCCCAAGTACTTCACTTCCTCCCCGAGTTTGACAAGAGGTGATTGTAACATAGTGCAACTTTGGTTACCCTGTTATTTGATGTGGCAAAGGCCTGTGGGATGTAGCAGTGATTTCAAATCTGTTCGTGATTTCCAATTTTTTTTTTTTTTTTTCAATTTTCAGGGCCAATACGGGCTTTATTTATTGACTTAATAAATTACGTAATTAATTTTGTTCCCCTACAGGATCTCTGCTTCATTCAGTAACAGAAGCAACTGCGAGATTGTGATGGAAGCTCTTTTTCAAAAGACAAAGGAAATATCTTTTGTTTCCATAAATAGAAGGGGATTGAGCAAACAAATGTATGAACTCCTCAAGTACTCGTAAAAAAAAGACTAAAGAATGAATCTTGAAAACACTGTGTTTTGGCAAGCAAGTCAACTTATGTTTCAGATGTTTTATTTAATTGGTTGTTTCAATTTTCTGTATATTTATCTTAAATCNGGCTTGCCTTAGCCGCACCCGGGATTGAGCCCCGAAAGCCTTTCCTGGGGCGGCCCACACCTGTCGCGCTGCTACGGCCGGGTGCTGAGACCACCCAAACGGGCTAGCCAGGGGGACAGCGGCGCGTCATATATATATATATATAATATTGAGAGCTTACCTTTATAAAATTCTGACTATTCTGTTAAAAACAGGAATCTGGCTGTGTCATTAATGGCTATATGATAAACCATGTGAAACACCTATAGGAAGATGTAAAAATCTATTCTTCCTCCAATCCATACCAGGTTATATTATTCTGTTCTTTCTTTATTCCAAAACAAATGCATCTAGGCAGAAATCATGTCTTCTTTTCTTTTTGCATTACTTGACTGTCCCTTAATGAGAAAAGACAGGCTAGGGTGTTTTTAAAGCTGTATGAAGGACAGCAAAAGCCAGTTCATATAGGGGAATGGCTATGATGAACACATTCCATTTGTGTTAAAAAGTGATTCCTGTTTGTGCTTAAAAGTGATTAAGACATTGGGAATTTCAAGTTCATCTGTGTTACTCAGAAATCTGGAAAAAATAGATAATTTGAAATATTTTACCAGACATAAGAAAAAGTTGGAATTTGCTGCATCATAATTATCTGAAATATATTATTCGTGCTATTCTATTTGCAAGATGGTCATATTTAGAAGGATGTTCCTTTTACAGGGCCTCAGCTGTTACCAGACTGATATGGAATTGGACACAGATGAACGTACAAATTGTCATTACCACAAACTTCATTAGCAGCTAAAATGGTCATACGTCCATATATCCAGAGTAAACAAAAGAGACAAGATGCAGTTGGCTCAATCCATCATGGGAAAATGCAGAACATTACAAAATGAAAATCTGGTTCTGAACTATCTGAAGTAATCTCAGAACAAAGTCTAAATAGTCATAAGACAGCACTTTGTGTTATAATGTCTGTGTCATAATGTTTTATGTCAAGTGTCTGTTAGTTTTCTAATTGTGACACCATGCTCCACAATGTGAAACTCATTTTTTATGACTTTCCCCAAACTCAGGACATCTTATAGGGTAATCTATAATCAGTTAATAAAGAGTAAATAAACAAAAATAAATTTGAAGATTAAAGGGTGCGAGGCCTCCTGGCGGTTTTTTGTTTGTTTGTTCGTTTGTTGTTTTGGTTTTTTTTTAATAACAATCTAGCTCTTGTGCTGAAGCCTAATAGATGATAATATAGTCCAGAAAACACAAAATAAATTCTGGTAAATCCCAGAGCTACTGGACACTGCTTAGAGAGTTAATACAAGAGCTTGGGGAATATATATAGAGTTTGGGGAATTTAAGCAAACACTGTCTGGGATGGAGAAGAGAACTGAAATAGAACACTGGGCGGAATTTCAGACTATTCTGTGAGAGAATGTCAGCTTTATTGTGTCTGCCCTTGGAAGCCATAAGGGACATTTTAAGTGTCATAGCTGGGCACAAGTCCGCTGTCTAGCCCAAATGCTATCATGCCCACAGCACACAGGACTAGCCCAGGGATGAGGTGACGAGGTCGGGATGCCTTTCTGCACCACATCCTACGGCCCCCAAGGGCAGATGCAGTCACCACACAGACGTGAAGCACCATAAATGACTTTTGCTTTTACAGTAACATCAGGTGACTTGGCCATTGTTCCTTATGTGCACACCTCTACAGAGTCTGTTGTTACCTCAGAACAAAGTCTGAATACGTCTTGGAGCTGAACACAGTGTGTTCTGTAAAGCAGCAGAGCAGATTTAGCCACCATACGTCCACCCCTCTACCAACACACATTGCTTAATATCTCCTGGTCATTTTCTAGGTATTATGATCCAGTCTCGGGACACAAAAGTCGAGTCTGCTGCCAGATGTTTGCAGGCACTAATTCCTGCTGTTCCAGCCCTCCTCTACACAGGTTTTTTCTGTGACTTGTCTAAGGCAAGTATTAGTTCAGATTGGAAACAAGACACTTCAATGTAAGGGATCATATCTGTTTTTTCATATCTTGGTTTATAAAATTGCACTTAGTGACATTTATCACCTTTTATGTTCTCCCTGACACAACTTTTTGTTTCTCTATTTCAAGGACATACTCAGCAAAGCTATGTTATTTTCATATTTTAAAATGTAATACTCTTCATAGAGAGATCTAATAGAGAGTTCTTAGCTCAAGATGTAACCACTTCTTTCAACTAAAGGTTAAAAAAAAAAAAAAATTAAAGTTGCAGTAGCAATTTTCAGCAATAACAAAGTAGTACATGGCTGATTTGATATACAGAGGGAGGGAGGGAGGACAAAACATGCCTGAAAAACACTCATAAAGGGCTTTTCATTATAATCTAACCTGAGAAAAAATGTGGGAAGGTTGCTGGAGACATTTCCATGGGCTGACTTATCTTTTAGATATTATCATGCAGACCTGGTGAAGTCTTCAGTTATTTGAGTGAGCAGTTATCTAAACTTTACACACAAGCACAAAAGATTTTTGTCCCAGCAAAGAAAGATGCAACTGGATAAACATGTATTTCTGTATGCTTCAGATTTTCTTAAAATAGCTTTGCTGTCTTCCTCTTCACACAATTCCGTTTACTGACTTAAATGTATTACATAGAGAATACAAAACCTAAGCAGGGAAAAGTAATTCTGGATCACATTTTTACTAGGAAAGAAAGTGATGGCAATGAAGATATTATTCAGATCAATAGCCAGTTTTGATGTTCTTTTTTGGCAGTTCTTGAATCCAAGGAACAGATTTGTTGAGAGAACATGGCATTTTTTTAAATGAGTAAATTTTAAAGAGTTATGAATGCTAGTGCAAAAAGAAAAAGAAGATGGAATTTTAAGAAATAGTACAAAACATGCAAGAAATCATAAACAGATGTTACAAATAATTGATGCAGATGCTAAAGAACAGGAAAACTCACAAAAATCAATGAGTAGTTTAATAAGAAAATGCAGTAAGAGATAAGGACAAAATGGTTTATAAGAATAGTGTAGTGTAAATAGGAAATGAGGGGAAGTAGAAAGAAATGTGACTAAATGGAAACCCAGAAAGTCCATAGGTGCTGTGCTAAAAATCACTACTTTGTAAGGTCATGACATAGCCTTTTATTATTTGAGGGCCTCTGATGTAACAAGCTGCCAAAAGATTTTAATTATGCCCCAGAGAGAGGGGGCAGACGCTAAGTGCCAAAGGATGTTCAGTGTGCAGGGTGGCTGCAGCCAGGTTCCTGCCTTGATACCTCAGCATCGTGGCTCTGCGTGAATTCGCACAGAATTCTGTGAGAACTGACCCCAGGCCCAACACCGACTGCCGTACAAACAGCAGAGATCTACCCAGTCCCACACTCATGCCAACATAAACATTCTTCTCCTTTTTGGAAATGGCATTCCCATTCTTCACAGAAGAATGGCTCACCTGCTTCCCACATTTTCTTCTCACTGATGAAGATCCAAAATTTGCCTTCTTTCTTCATTCCTGTAGTTATAATATAGAGCATCACATAAAATTTACACAGCTTGCTGACCTTTATAAAGTTTTTCCAGTGTGGATCTGTACTTTAGGCACCCTGAATTTTGTTGATATGCACACCTAAAAGTTTGCAAGTGTATCACTAGTCAAGTTGTCCTCTCCATTTGAATTTTTCTCTTTTTTTTGAGGAAGGAAAACTCTTCCTTCTTATTTAGTGTTCTTTAGTTTTCCTTACGCTTCAATCCTGTTTACCTTCTGCTCTGCATGTTCCAGAACAGCATGCACAAAGAGGAATGTAATTTAATTGGAATATTTGTTGATGAAGATAAACAGGATACTCATACCTCTGCCTACCAAATGTTCCTGCAACTAAGACAATGTAAGTTAGTACTGGTACTAGTTGAAATAACTTCTTAGTGCATTTATATGTAGAAATAGAGGCACCTAAGAGCTCTATGAACTTGTCCAGTTTCCAATGTAAAATAAACACCTAAATATTTAATCAACTGCTCTAAAAAAATCAAGCAAATTTATAGGAGCAACAGAGGAATTTTCGATGCCTGGACCAATTAATAAGTTTCTCTCAGCTATATCCAGGGTTGACATATGTTATTTTTTAATGTATTATTTCTCTCATTTATAATCAGACTAAATATAACTGAATATAACATGAAGATACTAGATCAAAATGTACTTCCCCTTCATAAATTCTTATACCAAATTGTGCTGGCAGAAATATCAGACAAGGAATTCCTAAAATAGTGTATTGAAAAAGATTGGCCAAGGTATCCAGTTTCTCAGTGAAATCTGCTCTGAGAATAATACAATCATGAAGAGGATATAGGGAAACAATTTCTATTTCCACATCTGTGTTCTAGTCAAGAATCGGATAATTTATATAATTTAATGCAATAATTTATGGTTTTTTT